>VDFB02193867.1:635250579-635520146 GCA_007258455.2 Sequoia sempervirens
TCCAAACAAAGTAAACACATAACCACTTGTCAACCTCCAACTATCAAAATCTCTTGCCCAGTCTGAATCAACAAAACCTTGTATGTCCAATGATCTATGCATAATATCAATTTCATTAGAACCATGATAAACTAAATAGTAATTAGAAGTCCCTTGAAAATATCTAAACACCGTCTTAACATAAGTCCAATGTTCTTTACCAGGCTTAGACATAAACCTACTAAGAACTCCCACTACTTGGGCTATGTTTGGTCTCGTACAAACCATTGCATACATTAAACTACCAATTGCACTAGCATATGGAATTTCAGACATTTTCTCATAATCAAAATCATATTTAGGACTCATGTCTAAAATTAACTTCATGCCAACTGGTAAAGGAATATTAATTAGTTTATTGTCTTGAATGTTAAACTATTTCAAAATAGTATCAACATAATTGCTCTGACTTAAGAAAAACTTTATGTTACCTCTATCTTTGTTGATCTCCATACCAAGAATATATTTTTCAGCCCCTAGATCTTTAATCTCAAGTGCACTTGAGATTTGTACCTTCAATTCTTTGATCATTACATTGGTATTAGCAATAAACAATATGTCATCAACGTACAAGATAATAATTAAAATTTGATCATCAATAACTTTTATGTAAACACAATGATCTTCCCCACTCCTAACATAACCAATTTCCAATTCAAAAGCATCAAACTTTTGGTACCAAATTTTGGGTGACTCTTTCAATCAATATAAAGATCTCTTTAACCTGCAAACCAATTCTTCTTTTCCTTTTACAACAAAATCATTAGGTTGCTTCATCTAAATCTCCTCATCAAGATTCCCATGCAAAAAAGCATTTTTCACATCCATTTGTTGTATCTCAAAATCATAAGCAACAACAATGGATAAAAATAGTCTAATAGAAATTAATTTAGCAACAAGAGAGAAGATTTCAATAAATTCAACTTCCTCTCTCTGGGAGTAGCCCTTGGCCATTAATCTAGCCTTGTAACTTTTGAGATTACCATCTGCTCCAATCTTCTTTTTAAAGATCCATTTACAACCAATGGCCTTTCTTCCTTTGGGAAAACTCTCAAGATACCATGTGTCACAAGTATCCAAGGATTCCATTTCCTCATGCATAGCTTGTGACCAAAGCTTATTCTCATTTGCAGAAAAAGTTTCCTTGTAAGAATTGGGTTCATCATTAGTAATCATTAAAGAAAAAATACAACAAAAATTAGGTGGGATGTACCTACCAATAGGATTTTGTTGTCTTCTGGATCTTCCCAAAGGGGTTTCTACTTGTTACTCAATATGCTCATCTTGAGCATCTATCTCAGAAGAACTCTTTGAACTCTCCTCATCCAATCCATCCAATTGTTTTTCAACATGTGCATCTCATTGCTTCTCATTATTTATCTTAAAATGCATTGTTCAAGAAGTATCCTTCTCCTTTGGTTGTTCTTTTCCTGAATAAGCTCTAAATTCCTTGAAAATCACATCTCTAGATAACAATTTTTTTTTGAGTTAGCGGATTCCAAATCTTGTCTCCTTTTGCATTTTCACCATACCCTATGAATATGCATTTCTATGCTTTAGGATCCAATTTAGATCACTTTACTTGATGCACATGAACAAAATCCTCACAACCAAATATACTTAAATGTGTGACACTAGGATTCCTACCTAACCACATTTCATAAGGAGTTTTATATTCAATAGATGAACTAGGGGATCTATTGATTAAATAACAAGAATTACAAATAGCCTCACCCCAAGGGGATAGATCTAGCTTAGCACTACTTAACATACTCCTAGCTCTTTCCATTAAGGTTCGGTTCATCCTTTCTGCTACTCCATTTTGTTGAGGTGTATATGGAGTAGCTTTCTGTCTCACAATTCCTACATGCTTACAATAATCATCAAATTCCCTAGAACAATATTCTCCACCATTATCAGATCTCAACACTTTTATCTTATGATCAGATTGTTTCCCAACCAAAGCTTTAAATTCCTTAAACTTATTAAACACATCATATTTTTTATGCATAAAATAGATCCAAGTGTATCTCAAGACATCATCAATAAATGTGAAATAGTATCTAGATTTTCCAATAGATTCAATATCTATAGGTCCCATTACATCTAAATGAATAATCTCTAATAATTTCTTAGCTTTACTTGTTCCACTAGGACATTTAGATCTAGATTTTTTCCCAAACACATAGTGCTCACAAAAGTATTTTTTTGCCAATATTATAACTAGGAGTACCGTCAACCAAATTTTTATTAAAAATGGTCCTAAGACCTTTTTCACCTATGTGGCCTAGTCTATGGTGCCACATCATACATGAATTTTTCAGCTTGAGTTACATTTCCTAAATTATTTACATTAGAGGTATTCAACTTAAACAAAGTCCCAATCTGAGATCCTTTAGCAACCACCATATTCCCTTTCACCAATTTGCAACTAACTTTATCAAATGTCACATGCATTCTAGAATCATTAAATTTAGAGACAAAAAGTAGATTTCTAGAAAGTCCTAGAATATGTAAAACATCATTAAGGGTCTTAACCCTACCATCATTGAAACACAACTTTACCTCTCCTTTTCCAACAAATTTTGTTATGTTTTTGTCTCCAAAGAAGACGTCCCATCCATCATATATAGTATACTAAGTGAACCACTCCTTGTTAGGAGTCATATGATAGGATAAAATTGAATCAATAAGCCAAGAGTTATCAACAGTATTAGCAGAAATGAGTAATGCATCATTACTGTCATTAGTGGATTTCTCTACAGAAGCATTAGAACTCTTTTTCTTGCTCTTACAATCCTTTTTTATATGTCCAAGTTTTCCACAATTCCAACACTTTACCTTACTCTTACTAGGGGTTTTAGACCATCCTTTAGACTTACCCTTTCCTTTCTTGTCTACCATAGATTCCTTCTCATTAGGCCTACCTCTTACAAACAAGGCATCTTGGGAGCCAGTTTTAGAATTCTTCATCTCCTTTGATAGGAGAGTATGAATTATATTGTCCATATTTGGATTTGCACCACTACCATTGATAGCAACAATTAGATTTTCCCAAGATTTTGGTAAAGAACAAAGTAACAAAATGCATTTGTCTTCATCTTCTAGATTTACATTTACAAATGCTAGCTAATTGAGAATCAAATTAAAAGAATTTAAATGATGTTCGACAAGATCACCATCTTTAATTTTTAAAGAATATAACTACCTTTTCAGATATAGCTTATTGGTCAGACTTTTAGTTTGATAAATATTACCTATTCTCTTCCACAATTTATTTCCAGTATTTTCATCTGAAACCTTCAAGAGAACAACATCAACAAGACATAATCTTATGGTTCCTCTTTCCTTTTATCAAGCTTAGCCCAATCCTCATCTGAAATGGTTGTAGGTATCTTTGTCTAATTATTAACAACTAACCACTAGTCTCCTTCAAGAAGATCTTCCATTTTTAGTTTCCACATTTCATAGTTAGATCCATTGAACCTTTCAATATCTAAATGATAATTCATTGTAAAAAACTTATTTTCCAAAATCAACAATAACAAAAATAATAAAAGCTCCCACTAAGAAAATAAAGCCTTTAATCTTTTTAGAGAAAGGCATCCCAATACTTTACCCAACCTCAGCTCTGATACCAAATATTGAAAATTGAGGTATTTTCTTAGCTTAATACTTTGTAAAACTTTATGATTGATGATCTAAATATGTATTCTTTGTGGGTGATTATCTGATTAATCTATTTTACCATTTGTAGAATGAAGATAGAAGGTTGTAGAAGAAATAGATAGGATATTAGAAGATACACAACATATACCATAGAGAAACCGTTTTAGGAAAAACCTCCACCAATAATCAATGTATTTTTCAATCTCTGAAGTAGATTACAATATATGAAATCCTTGCTTGAGAATGCTTCTTTTTCCTTCACCAAATTTTCTTCACAACCTGCAATAAAACTGATAATAACTCTCTTCAACTTGCTTTAGATAAATAGGAAATAACCAACTTTGTAAAATCCTAAGAGTTATAATTATAAAGCTCAAGCCCTATCTCACAAAAGGTACACCTATCACTTGCTAGTAGAGTTCTACCATGAATAACAATGCCAAAACATGTGTTTCATCCTTTTGGGCATCCCAAACTAAAGTCAGAACTAAACCTTGATTTTGTAGATATCTTCAAGGCTTATCCTCAAATTAGGCACCCAAGATTGGGCCCACTTAACTTAGCATTTTGAAATATCTTAGCATGTAAAATATTTAGCTCCAAGAAGCTAACTTGGGTGCCCAAGGTGGGTCCAAGTCATTCTTTGTTAACTGAAACATATCTCTCCACCATTCATGCAAGAATGGTCATCCCCTATTAATTGAAGGTAGTCTCCTATTATATGTCATGCAACTCAAGTCATTAGTCATGCATTCCAAGTTAACTAAAGCCAAATAGCATTCAACTACAACTAACTGAAGATAATTGAACCATAACTAAATTGAATTGAAGTGAACTAAACTAAATTAATTTTGAACTAAATTGAACTAAATTGACTTGAACTAATCTAAACTTAACTAAACTTAACTTCATGCATGTAAACATCAATCACTAACTCCTACAATCTTTACATACATTCAGAAGTGTTATCTTTTACTCCAAACAATTAACTTAACTGAAGGTTAGTGTAACCTTCCATGTGGGCACCCCATGCACCCCTATTATTTAGAAACTCATAGTGGATGCCCTCACATGCTCCTAACATTTAGAATTAATTAAAAATGTCAATTAACATTATTATTTCATCAAATATTAAAATATCTCTAATCCTAGTGTTGTGGAACGCTTTCCAAGGACCTAGGAGATACATGAAATAAATAACATTTAGGATTGCAATTAAATGGCATCCTATTTCCAATAGTCATGATGTTAAATTTTTTTGAACTTTGTGAGGCATGACGTGAAAAATAGTCCATATATTTAGCATAATAAAGCTTAGTGGTATATGAACTTGAACTCCTTTTTGCATGGCCACCTAGTATAACATATCTTTCTTGCCAATGAACCCATGCATTTCATGAGTAAACTAGCATAGCATAGCTTGGTAGCCTTCTAAATCCTACCATTTTACATGACCAGCTAGAATAAAACAACTTGTATGCCATTGGAGCTCTATTTTTCATGAGTAAAATAACATAATACAATTTTCTAGGCTTGTGAAACGTACCTTTCTACATGGCCACATAGCATAACATAACTCGATTGCTAGTGGAGAAATGTGTTACATGAGTAAAATAGAATAACAAAAGTTTCTATCCTCATGAAGCCCTTCATATTGTAGGACACCTATCATAACACAACTTGATATCCACTTGATCTATGTAGCTCATTTGTGATCTAGTTTAGAACAACTTTGTAGCCTCTAAGAGAACCATCATGTCAAAAGTTATATTTGATTAATGATTTTTGGTATTTGAGATAAATTTTCAAACTAAGGTCTCTTTACCTTACTAACTCAAATCCTTTTTAGTGTACTAACCTGTTTCTTATGTCTCAATTTTTTTTTTATTATTCATTTTCTATTTTTTATGTGTTACCTTGTGTATTTTACATGTTTTCTTTGTGTATTGCTTTGTGTCTTCATTTTGTATTCTTTTGTGTATTCACTACACATGTCTTTATAATATATGAATATTTTTTGTATCCTTTTTGTATTGCACCTCATGTGTGTGTTCCTTTGTTTTTACATTATTATTTTGTTGGATCTTGAGCCTAGGGGCTAGGGCATCCCCTAGATTTAGTGCCATTCTACAACCACAATGTTCAGACAAAAGAACCTATCTTGACATATCCTTACTTTAGTTTGAGCATAAGCATAAGTTCACACTCTCACTAAATTGAGGGCTAAATATAACAATGTAAATTGTCATCCTTAATAATTTCACACTAGGTTTAGCTCCCCCTTATGTTCTTGGACCTAATTATGCTCATAATTTACCCGCCTTATAGTCACTTTGAAAAATCAAGATATAATTGAGTTAATATTTAATATTTATTTAATAGTCACAAAAGCTCCTAAATATGTCTATTCTAGGGTGCCTATTCCCATGGCCAACATAGTTCAGCTCAATTTTAAATATTTTATTGTCCTTATTAAATTCACATTTTAAAATCTAAATTCATTTGTCAAGTTTCCATAATTATTTTTTGAGAAAACAAATAATTGCATATATATGCAAGTATTTTCACAATTTAAACACTTAGCGAATTTGAATTCCAATTTTACATCCTAAAAGTAGTTAGAAGAATAATAATTATTATTTTATAACACTTTTCATCATTCAAGATTTATGTTAGCAATGCACCAATTTTATGAGTAAGACTGTTTACATTTTGTGTTCATTTATTGTATGAGTACTAACACTTGTAGGACCTTCAATCAAGAATCACATTCTCCTTATATGAGATGAGTATCATGACTTTAGTTCATCCAAGAAATCAAATCTAAGTGGTAGGTTCCAACTGTTGTTACTTTTCACTTGCTTTTATCCATTTGACTTTTCTTGATTGAGGGTAAGCACTCTTTACATCATCATAGCCATCACAGAGGTGGAAACACAAAATGGGGTTTGACATAGACAAGACCCTATATGACACAACCATTTCTACCCTTTTTATGTCTTGGTGGTAGATCTAAAGTGGATTTGGGAGAATATTGACTTGACCTAATTACATGATCAAGTATTCAAGCCTCCTACCTCAAAAAATTATGGCAAGATGAATTTTTCATCAATAGACAAAATTCTAAAGATGATACTAGAAAGAACAAACATATAGACTATTAACTATTGAAACCTATTCATAAATTATAATAAATATTCTCCATTCTAGGGGGCCACTAGTCTATTCTAGGAAATTGTAGTCCCAATTTCCATGCTAGGTTCCCCTATCTATGCATTCTACTTTTTTTTCATTAATTTTTATATTATAGTCATGTACTTCTCTTAAATCATATTAGTTTTTTGTAAATTCATATTTGATGTATTCTAACTTTACATAATCAAAAAAATTCAATTCCTAATTAACCTAATAAAACTCACATGAACCCCAAAAAAAGAAGAAGCAAAACCTTTATCTCCCATTTTGGGTCTTCCATTGACAATAGTAGCCAAGCAGTCTTGTGTGATGATTCTTGGTTCATCTCTAATGTAATTTTATGAAAGATGTGATTTAGAACCTAGATCCCTTTTCTCACATCATACCCATAAAGTATAATCATAATATCATTGAATAATTAAATTTCAATAAAGAATATACAAATGATAAAATTCCCACTACATGGGTAATTCCAAATCTTAAAATAGATAAATATATAACATGTTTATAGATCAACACTCATACCGAGGTGTAATGATGAGCTTAGGTAATAATATCTTATTTTTATATAATATTACTATATTTCTATATGTTTTAAATACTTGGTACATTTAATACATTGTTAAAAATCATTAAATTTTATAATAACATATATATAGTGTGCTTTAAGTTCTTACTCTTTAATCATGGAATTGTTTGGATTGATTGTATGATTTCTCATTTTCATGCATACGTATCTATTCTATATGACAAAAAAAATATAGAATCCAAGGATTAAGCCTTCTAGATCACTCTAGAGGCAGTCACAAAGTGAAAATAGCTAGTTTTAGAGAAAGTTGCAAAGCTTTAGATAGTTTTTGTAGTTATAGAGTGAGTCATAGTGTTCCTATATAGTGTTCCAAATAATGATCTATCTATAACAATGATGGATTTTCCAACTTCACTCCCCCACTTTAGTCTTGACCAGTGTATCATAGGACTAGGTATTTTTTACTACCTTAAGTTTTATTTTTTGGAATAGATTTTCCCTTAAGTGTGGCATGCATGTATTCACTTATGCTTTCAATAAAATACATATCCTAGTTAAGTTACTGGCATCTTCATTTTAATAAAGAGAGCATGTGTCTCAACAATAACATATAGAAAAGGTCAACTTAATTGAGTTTTTCATTAATTAAAAAAAAATTCCAATGTATTTTCTAGACTATAGTGTAAGGCTCAGACATATAAAAGATCCATTAAATCTACACTCAATTTCTCCAACTTTTAGTTCACACACATCTTCATTTATAATCTATAATTTTTCATTCGTGTGTTCCCATTAAAAGAAAAATAAGAAGGAAATTCATGTGAACTTGCATTAGCTTCAAGAGACCCATCTAGAAGGAGATTTTGGCCTACTCTACTAAAAGGAGGTGATTCTTGGGTTTTACATATACTTATTCGTTTAATTTTTTATATGTTGTTATAATGTGTTGTGATTAAATTAGATATGTTCATTTCCAATTTCTATCAACCTATAGGTATTCTAAAATAAAAAATAAACATTGATCTTTCATAATTTTATTTTCATGTATTAATTATGTCTACTTTATTTTCAATGTGTGTGTTTAAATTTCATGTATACATATATTATTTCTTTCATTTCAAATATAGTATTTACTTATATAGATATTTGTTAAATAGATAGTAGAATAGATGGTTAATTTTTAAATGAGATTTTATATTGCGGGAAATAATTTGAAGTGACACCTTACTTTAAGAAAATTAGTCTTTTATTAACAATATTATGAATCAAACAACCATCTTGAAATATTCCTAAGGACATATTGTAGATAGATCCAAAATCCACCATAGTTTGATAAAATTAAATGATAGGAAATTGATGACTATAAATCATTTTCGTAATTGCTACCAAAAAAATACTATTAAGGTGTTGATACTGTTTAAAGTTTGATTCTTATAGCTTATGAGTAGGCCTAGAAACTTTGTATGTTGATTCATTTAGAAACCATGTAATAAGCACATTCAAGATCCAATCTAGGGTAGTCATCCAACCAATTTTCAAGTCAAGAATAACAAACATCTCTATAACCTTGTGTCATCATGGAAGAAAATAATATAAGTTAAGATTGAAATCTAATATTACTTTCACATATCAAATTTCCTTGAATCCTATAAAAAATCCCCCTATTAAAAACATATCATCCTCTATGTTGTAGAAATTTAGAATAATTTATTTTAAAGATCAAGATCAATTTATATTAAATTTTTTTTTTTTTTTTTAGGCCTATGAATATGAGACTAACAGTAAAAAATTTAAGCTTTTCCCAATCACCTTTATGTAATAAACTTTGTGTTTTTTTTATGGGATTAAATATCTATTCCATACATATATGAGAGGAAATATAAGCTATATTTCATGATAATTATAAAAATTATTATAGATTTTTAGATATTAATGATGAAAGTTTTTGAAAAAAATCAAGGGATTAAAACATGGAAGAATATGTTAATGACTTCTTATTTATTCATAAAATGTGTGATAGTAGTTTGGATGAAGAACCTAGAAAAACAATTTTTTCCTAAGAGGGATATATGAGGATGCTAAGGATTATTTAAACACTATGGAGTGTGGAGATATAAAAAGGTTAGATTTTAGGGTGATTATAGAGTTTTTAGGAAATAATCTCACACTATCTAGTGAACAATTAGATTATTAAAAGGGGAATACCCATTGGTATTATTTGTGTAGTGAATGTGATCACTGAAGAATTCTTATATCTTCATGAAATTTATAAATAAGATTGTGAATAGTTGGAAGAATTATTAAGGATTGTGATGTTTCTACTCTTGATAGGATTATTATATAACTATCCTAGTAAAAGTGGGACCTAAACAATTAGATGTTTCATTTACCATAATCTGAATGTTGGACAAGCTTCATGTGAAGTTAGGTCATTCATCGCTAAGATCCATGAAAATGATCCCATTGGTTATTCACAAGGGTATGTGGAGGATCATCATGGAAAAAAAGGGCCCTTAAGTGACAAAAAAATTTAGAAAAATCAGAGTTAGGAAACTTGACATAGAAATTTGAATAAGTTATCTATACTATTTCAAAAATATACACTAATATAATTTGTAGAAAATTGAATGTAGTTTCTAAACTATTAGCTTTGTTTTAAAAAAAAAATCTATTTGGTGAAAATTTAAAATTTCAATGCAGTAGTACTTAAATTTCACAAAAAAATAAGAAGTAGGTGTCTATATGACCACCCCAACCACAATAAAAAATAAAAAAAAGTTATAAGATTTTATATATAAGTAGAGGATTCCTATCCTGATGTGATGCATAGTTTTTTGTAATTTTTTTCCAAGTAAATAATTAATTATGAATTTTTTATTACAACTTTTAAAAAATATAAAAAATGTGTATATCTGACCAGCTTAACTTGGTCAAAACTTCATGAAATTCAATTTTTCTTTTTTTAATCCTATATTATACGAAGCATAGAATGTGACACATGTTTTGTATTAAAAAAAATTGATATCGTTTGAAAGCTATATATGTTTTTCAATCAGCCTATCAATCAGGACTTTAGTCATAATTCAAATAGAAAATGAATAATAATTAATTATTAAATTGAAAGTAAAGTATAATTTATATTAATGGAAAGCTAAAAATATCCTTTAAAAACCCTTTTCATTTCATCAATTTTGGGTGAAAAAAAGGTCATCAACCACATACCCATCATATTGCCACTTTTTGGCCCATCATGATCCTGCACATACCCATAGTCTTAAATTTCAACTCTAAGAAAATATACATACCATTTATCATAGTGGATTTAAAGCTTTGGCCTCTCATGGAAAATTTTGACTAGATTAGTTTTTGCCTCAACTAGTCCAACCAGTTAAACCTCATGGGATTATTTAGCTATGTCATAAATTAGAAGTTTAAATCTAACTATAAGGCCCAATTATCCGTTATCAACATTCCACCTGATGTTGCTTGGTCTCAAGTGGCTACGATGGTTGTTCCTCATACTTCAAAGGTAGTGAATTAACCACATCCTAAACTTGGTATTCTTCCTCAAATTTTTGGCATGTATTTTATGATTCCCCCTTTGCCATCCTATAAAGGACCATGAGACAACCATTCAACAAATACTTTGAGGATCAAATTTTTGAATCCTAAGGAAAATAATTTTCTTATGCAAAAACATAAGAATCCTATGGCTTCCCAACCTTTGATTTTCTACTCTATTTCCCCCCTAAAATAAGAAATGTGAAAAATATTGGGAGATGCATCAATCCATCCTTCATAAGAAGAAGCTCATGCAAGATGAAATTGAACAACAAAAAGAGAAAAAAATAATATGTAGAGCTATGGCTCATCAGCTTGCAGAAGAGCATAATACCATACTTAAGGATCATTCATCCATCCAACAAATTTCTAATGAAATTACTCCTACCCATGCATCCTCATTATCAGCTAACTCCACTCCACCAGCCTCATCAAACCATGAAGAAGAACCTTATTTATTCCAGCAAAAAAAATGAAAAGGGTATGTGCAGGATGATGATGGGCCAAAAAGTGGCAATATGATGGGTATTTGTAGGGTATGTGGCTAACGAATTTTTTTTTACCCAAAATTAATGAAATGAAAATGGTTTTTAAAGGACATTCTCAACTTTCCACCAATCTAAATTATGTTTTACTTTGACTTTAATAAATAATTATTATTCATTTTCTATTTGAATTACAGCTAAAGTCCTGATTGATAGGCTGATTGAAAAACATCTATAGATTTCAAACGGTATCACATTTTTTGAATCCAAAATGTGTATCACATTCTATGCTTCACATACTATAGGATTAAAAAAATAAAAATTCAATTTCATGAATTTTTGACCAAGTTAAGGTGGTCAGACATATGAGTTTTTATATCTTTTTATAGTTAAAATAAAAAAAATCATAATTAATTATTTACTTGGAAAAAATTACAAAAAAAATATCATCACATCTGAACATGAGTCCTCTACTTATGTCTAAAATATTATAAAAAATATTATCATTTTATTGTGGTTATGGTGGTGAATGAGACACCACGCCTTATTTTTTCCCTAAAATTTAAGTACTACTACATTGAAATTTCAAATTTTTACCAAATAGATTTTTTTTTAAATAAACCTAGTAGTTTAGAAACTACATTCAATTTTCTATAGATTCTATTCTTACATATTTTTGAAATAATATAGATAACTTATTCAAATTTTTATGTCAAGTTCCCTAACTCTATTTTTTTTGAATTTTTTGCCACTTAAGCGCCTGTTTTCTCCATGATGATCCTGCACATAGCCAAAAAAAGCTCACTAGTTACAAATGGGGCTGTTAGTGCTCAAAATTGTTCTAATAATACTAATATTTAGCCTATTGTGATACACTTTGATAATGAGTCAGAAGATTAAAAAAAAGGAAAAAATAATACCATTATGAATTATGTCTTATGTTTTATAAATAAATGAATTTAGATAGAGCATCCAAAGTGATCTTCCTAATTAGAGTGGCTCACCCTGTGTTAAGACCACTACTTCTCCTTATACCACACTTGTTATAATTTATTTATCCTATTGTCCACCTTCCATTTATTATGAGAAAAATTGGGATGTGGATGATTTTCTATAGATAAATTCACATGCATAGTAACTCTTGTGTGTCTTTGTGTTTTTACTTTCATGTAATTTTACCTCTCGTAATGTGATTCTTGGTGTGCATTTTTTTTTATTAGTTTTCTTTGGATGACCCTTATTGTCTTTTTTGGCACAAGGATACAATGAAAATAAATTTTTTGTGACACGGGAATCTATTTTTTATCTTCATTTGTCTTTATGTTTTTAATATATCATATTTGTTCCTTTTTGGAATCATGTAAAGTGTTGAGACATTTATGTCTCTTCAATGCTTACCCAAAAGCTTTGTTGTCTTCATGAATTGTTTCTCCCTTGTGTTCATAGTTCAATAGGTATTTTGGGAATGATGTCAATTTAGATCATGAACATATCATATATTATCTCTCATATATATTGACTATGTATCTATGTATCCCTCATGTGCTATCTTTTCCCTTCTAAGTTACGTAGCCTTATTTTGAAGGTAACTCCTTGTCGTGAATCAGCTTGGTTGGGAACATATCATTTGATATAAGGTTTCCTAGAAAGTTTTCATATCTTATATAATATCATTTTATTCTACGTTAAAAGGAATTTATCCCATATGGCATTATCAACTACTTTATGGTGGGGGCATACATTCCACTATGTTCTTCACTTTGTTCATTCACATCAAGCTTTGTGATATGTTTCTTTACATATTGATCAATTTTTGTAGCACCTAATTAGAATTATAAGAACTAAAATGATTTCTATGGTTGGCATGAATACTTACCTAGTGAATATCAAACTTCACTAACCCTTATGTGTTTTCATTAGCTATCTTGGTAGAAACTCACCTAGTGAATATTGGACTTCACAATCATGTGATGCTTTTGTTCATGGGTCACCTATCAAAACTCGTGCATTATTAGCATGTGGTTCATGAGAAACTCGGGTATGGATCCTAGAAAGACTTCTATAGAGCTTGCTAGTTTGTGATTTTCATACCCACTTGCATATTTTCATTGTTTTTGCATCATCTTTTAATTGTGTTTGTATTATGTTTGTATTTCCTTTCAATTTTCTTTGTCTTGTATTTGTGTTTGTATTTGCATTTAGTATTTCTTCTTCATTATGTTAGTTTTGTGTTTTTTTTTGTGTATGCTTCATGTTTGTCAAGTTGCATTGCACATTATGTGTGTATGTATTCTTTTTTCTTTATATTCTTCCTCTATAAGATATTGATCCTTGGGGCTAGTGCATCCCCTATATTTGATGTTGGCTTATCTCTTCAATGCATTGATAAAAGAAACCTTCTTGGCTTATCCTTACTCTAGTGTGATAATGAGAATAGTTCACACTCTCACTAAAGTGGGGAATAAGTGTAGGATTACAAATTGTTACCCTTGATAATTTTACACTAGGTACTTAGTATTTATTTAAAGACACTTAAAGACTCAAAATAAGTCTGGAATAGGGTGCTAGCATCCATATAGCCTATTTTGGTCTATATTAAAATATATTATTATTTATATTTTAACATTCACAAATTTAAATTCATCTGTCAACTTTTGAAAATCAATTTTATGAGAAAAGGAATTATTGCATATAAATACAAGTTTTTTTCCCCATTTCAAATCCTAATACAATCATGGTGACAATTGAGGATCATAAAAAAGACTAAAGAGCATAATTAGTAGAGTTTACAACACTTATTATCAATCAAGATTTATATAAGAAATTCATCAAGTTCATATGTGAGTTTGTTCATGTTTTATGATCATTTGGTTTATGAATACTAACACTTGTAGTACTTTCAATCAAGTATCCAATTATTATTGTTTGAGATGAGTATAATGAATTTAATCCAATATGGAAGGTAGTTACAAGTGGTAAGTTACAACACTTATCAATTTTTCATTCCTTTTTGTGAAACATTTTTCTTTTCCTTGGTCCTTTGATCTTTAGCTTCTTTTGTTTATGGCTTTGGAGATGTTCGAGTTTATGCAAGGCTGGTCAGAAAGACGGGGAATGCACCATGTGGTGGTTGCACAACTTTCTTTTATCATTTTCATTTTAGAGGAGGACTTGGGACACGTGTCAACTTGGCGAAAGTTTTCTCCAAAATATTTTTTGGAAAACATAAGATCCCCACCCATGTGATGTTTCATCTCTTCGTTGCAAGAGGATTACACCTCTTCTGAGATGCTATCTTTTGGGAGTTAGTCAGAGCTTTCTGGCCTTTCTTTCTCTTTCTTTTTGGGATGGGAACTTTGAGTTGGTGCCTTTGGCTGGTGTGACTAGTCAACATGACCCTTTTTCCAATTCGTTTTTAGGATTTGATCATTTACAAGCCTCTATCTTTGCTAAATATCTAAAGGGAATTAATGCAACAACTAAGAATAAATGAGCAAATATTGTTGCAACCTAACAAAGGATCTACGATCAGATTACAAGCTATCAAGTATCAACATCTAGTAGCAATTACTTATGTGTTGAGGTGGTGTTTTCTTCTTTTGATGGCTATATGAAGAAGGAAATGACACAATGGATGGTTGGATTCCAAGTTGTAGTTTCTTTAGTTTTCTTAGGGTTTTAGAACTATTTTTAGAAGAAAAGTTACATAACTACTTTTCTTTGGCATGTTATATCTATTAAGGTTTAAACTATTGTCGAATTGGTATCCGACCTCTATTTAAAAGTTCGTTTGATATTTAAAAGCATGAACTATTAAGGAGAAATTGTTGCTAGACTATGCATGTATGGCCTTTTTCAAAAATTATTTCTTTATATTATCATTTTCAATGAAACACTATGTCTTGCAAGCTAAATCTAGATAGTTTAATTAGCTAATTTCCATGTTGTATGTCGTATGGTAGAGTAGAGGCTTAAGAAAATTGGATTATGTCATTGGACTTCTCTATTTTTCTAAAAGTTGTTTTGTCATGCTATGTTGTATTAGGAGGAAGATTTCATATGATTTCTGAGATATTGTTCTTACTCATACAAAATCTTTATGTTTGACCAGGCCCTAATGAACACTACATGTAGAAAGATTTGAAAGTTTTTATTATGCTTGAAGTTAGCCTTTGTTGTTCATTCTCTTTCTAACAATGAAGGGTTGTGGCGTTTTGTGTCTAATTATATCACTCATAGGAATTATTTGGGTTTGAAATTTTGTAAAAGTTTTGATGCATCACCTTTTATGTTTTATGTTTACATTTCCTTATCCCCTCATCTCCAAACCCCAAAGAAGAGTTGAATTTCTATAAAAATCTTGAAGGTATTCAGTGAGATGCAATTTGTCCCCGAATCACTAAATTTTCCATAATATTGTAAGAGAGGCGCAAGCTTTGATGATCAATAGTTCTTTATCAGCCAAACCCAATGTTACAAGAAGTTTTCCAAACACATAATTAAAAGTCAAAAATATTTCATGAATTAGGCTAAGGAAGGAAATTGGAAGTTTCATGACCAGAGTCCAAACAAGAGCATCTTCAAGAGGTCATTTTTAGTACTCTTAGTTACTTGCCTCAACCCCAAGGAGGAGAAGACTTATAGGCTCTGTATCACCTATAGGGAGTAAGAGCCCAACATCTAGAGCTTTATCTACTCCACCTAGAGGCTTAAACTTCCAAATAAGATTACCTGTATATCTGATTCATATGACTCCCTCTGCACCTAGAAACTTTATCAAATGGGATAGAGACAGTATGCTACAACCACCCACACCCCCAATTGTATAGCCTACCATACCTGCTAATGCCCTCAAGGCTATCCCAAAATTCTCTAGAAAATACTTCAAAAACCATTTTGAACACATTCAAGATATAGTGGAAGTATGTAGGGTACATAATATAGTAGAGGAAAATATTACTCTTAGGCTGTTAGTCGCCACTTTTAAAGGAAAATCCCAATATTGGTATCGATCTTTGGCTTCAGGCTCTATTATCTCTTGGGACCAGCTCAAGGAGAGGTTGTTTAAATTCTTTTCAGAAAAGGGGTATCGCTCCTCACTATTACATCAATTTGTCACCATCAAAAGGGCCCCACAAGACGCCATGAGCGATTTCAACACTAGGTTTGATAAAACTTGGAAAAGGATCCTCGTGACTACTCGACCCCTAGCTGCGATGGAATTCATGTTCTATCTAAAGGTCATCAATTCAGAAATATTATTTATGATAACTTCCATGGGAGGAGATATCTTACTCGACACATATGAGGTGGCAGTGCACGCAAAAAATAGTTTGATTGATGTTGGGAGCTCCCACCACCATCCCGTATGCCTATGTTTGTGGAAGTCTTTGGAACATCTTGAGAAGATGCTTCTCCAAGAACTTCCTCTACACAATTGACATCAAGCACACCACAATCCATGTATGTGTATCCCTCCACACAAAGTAGCACATCAAGCTCCAACTCAGCCATGGCAGATATTAACAACATGAAAAGTCTCATGCAAAATTTTTCTAATGACATGGTTTTCATCAAATGGCAGCAGGTGATGCCTCCAAAGCTGAGCACTCAGACCTATGGTATAAGTAGGGCATCCTATCAATAGAACACATAACAAGGGCTTTCCCAAGGAGGAGTCCAATAAAAAACATCCATGAACTAGATAGTTCCAGTTACCATGCCACTTTAGATGGTAAAAGATAGCTAGAGTAGAGAAATGATCCCAAGCTAGAACATTTTGATAGAAGAGGAGAATGTATGGTGTTTCCCATGCAACAATAGTCATCTTCCCCACAATTTCCCTAGGGGAAATATGCAACAAACGATAGCAAAACAAAGAATAAAAGGTGTGCTATCGAGTGTTCCAAAATGGAGAATACTAGTTTTAGAGTACAAATACAAGGGATGTCCCTAGAGCAAGAGCTAGAAATTGCACCCAATCAAGTCTTTTCCTAATGGATGGAGGAAGAAGACAAAGTATTCACAAATGAAGCTCCAATGATTAGTACTCCATAAGTATAGTTAGATAATAACATGAGGTCTAAAAGAAGGATCACCAGAGAATACATACAACAACCTCTACCATGACCTCAGTCACGCCAATCATTGCCACAAGAAAAGAAATTTCCACCACCTATCATTCGGCCTATCCCACAATTGCATAATCTACCATTTCTTGAGAAAAAGATGAGTGAAACACCAAGCCTAGTCATGTTGGAAAATTTTCTTCTAAAAATGAGGGAAATACCACCATTTAAGAGCACGACCCAAATATTTGTGACACTTAACATGGTGTATCAATTGAAGAAGGAAACTTCCAATGTATCACTATGGGACATCATATCTATCCCCAAAAAAAAAGACTCTGCTTCTGGAAGCATTGAACAAAGAAGAGAAAATTCCTCAAACAGGAGTAGCTCCGATATGTGATCAAAGGAAAGAAAAGGTACCCATGTCAGAACCTCAAGTTCCAAAAGATGCAATCTATGCAAAAAATGTGGACAATGCAAAGGAGAAAGAGGTAAGTAAGACAAAGCCCACACCTTGATTTTTAACACTTATTGTGGGATATAAGCTTCTGCATAATAATATGATTGATCCAGGAGCCAGTACAACTATCATGCCAAAACAAGTGGTCGATGCCTTGGACCTTAGGTATGAGCCCCTTGAGAAATGAATCATGCAACTATATGGGAAGAAGGTCCCAACTGTCGGTCGGATAGAGGACTTGTCTCTCACCCTCTTCATATTCCCAAGATAAACTGTCACGCAATAAGTGTTGGTGTAATTAATTATTAATTACACTTTACATAAGTTTACTTAGGTAATTATTTAATTCCTAGGTTAATTAGTTGTCATCCTTATCTTGTTGAGCTATCTTGTTGCTCAAGATAAGATTAGGGTTATGCATCTTTGCTTTTATAAAGAAATTTATCTCTTGTAATTTTTGTACTTCGAATATATCAATTTGCACATCTTTTTCAAATCTCTGTTTTTTCTAATTTTCTCTTCTGTGGAAGGTATTTGTGGTTTGAAAATCTTATCTTGGTTTCTAACAACGTATCATAGCCTTGATTTGAAACCCCTTCTCAACTTTTTTGGAGGATTTCATTACAGAGCTCGTTCGGAGTCCCTCAAGGGTTTCTTTCCTTGAGCATATTTTTGGAGAATCTTGGATCAGATCAGGGTTTTTCGTTGGATTCAGAGTGCTGGAAATAGTCAGAAATGACTTTTATTTCATTCATTTTCATCACCATTTGCTAGATCTACGAGGGTTTCCAGCTGGGTGAATTTTCTGATAGATCCGGGGGTAGCCTGATTTTCAGAGCACTTTGGGCCCAAACGGACCTCACCGTTGGATTTGTAGTGCCCAAAAACCCTTATTTTCATATAAAGTTTGTCTGATTTGGACACAGTCATCCGGAGAGGAAAATTTTTTTTGTCCAAGGGTCATACGGCCCCTAGGAAAAGTTCTCGAGGCACAAGATTCGAAAAAAGTAAAAAAAAATATTAAAAAAATAAAAAAACCAGCCAATATTTTGAATGGCTAGTATAAATGGAGGCCTCCACCAGCCCGCCACCCGACGGCCTCCCACCGGCCACTGCCGAGCCACCACCACTGGTAGACCTTTTTGCAGTGCCACCTCCTGGGCAGTCAGCCCCCGCGGGCTTCGTCGTGGTCACTTGGGCGACCAAGGGCCCAGTTCAGCACCCCACCAGCACTCCAGCCCTAGCCCTAGTCATATGAGTGACCAAGGGCTTGGTCTTTGTCCCAGCACTCCAGCCCCTGGTTCCTCATGCAACTAGGGGCCAAATATGTTTAGCCCTTGAGGGCTGCAGGGAACCTTATTGGCCAAATCAAACCTTTTTGGAGCAGTTTCGTGGAAACAGGCATAACTTTCACATACGACAAGGATTTTTTGTAAACAAGATATCGCCGGAAAGCTGTTTTCGAGCTCTACATAATGGTTTAGGTTTGATTTTATGGTTTTTCCTTTTTGATGCTTTTTCCAGCCTCGAAAGTCAAATGTTTCCATTTTCACTCCAAGAAGCATATCTTTTGACTCGCTTATCCGTTTTTCATGATTTTAGCAGCATTGGAAAGCTAGTTTCAGCCTCTATGTAGATCTATGGTCATTTACAGAATATGTGTACCTTATTTAATTCATACATTCATTTTTTGTTTCGTGCACTAGGTTTTCATTTTCACTTATGTTTCTGTAGTTTTGCATTCTCTCCTTCTGCAATCATTGGGTATTGTAATAATGAACCGATATAAAGTTCCATTAAGGGGGGTTCTTGCATCCATCTTTCATGTTGGTGACAACTCGCATGAGTTTTTCTAGTTTCCTGTTGTCTCGTTTTAGCTTCTTTCTTGCTTGGCTAGATAAATCTTTGGTTTGCTTCGGTTCACACTTCACATTGGGCTTTTATAGTTCTTGATTCACATTGGTTCAGATCTTTCTCATTTGAGGGTCATGTTTTTATGGTTAATGTTCCAAAATCTTGATGGTACTTGTCTTATGGAAATTTTAGTTTCAGTTTGGCATTGGCTTTGAGAGACACAACCTCTATATTTGTCATCATTATGGGTCCTTTCACCCTTTCATCTACTATTGTTCACAGATTCCAGGGTTGATCCAGTATGTGAGTTTCCAGTGTTCCTTGGCATCGGGTCTGTCGTTGCATTTGTGATTCCGATATGGTATTTTGCAAACAAAACTATATTTCCTTGCTTGTCAGATTGTGGTTTGAGTGTTGCTTCTTCAAAGTTCTTCTAGTGATTCTTTGCAGCAACTCATCTCTCTGAGGGGGGGTTTTTCCCACTGGGTTTTCTCTCTCTTTACATTTGCACATGAGTACCTAATCAGGCCTTGTTTTCGGGACTCATATTTGAATAATAATCTACTTCTCCCTAAGTTGAACTTATGGGGGGGTGTTGGTGTAATTAATTATTAATTACACTTTACATAAGTTTACTTAGGTAATTATTTAATTCCTAGGTTAATTAGTTTTCATCCTTATCTTATTGAGCTATCTTGTTGCTCAAGATAAGATTAGGGTTATGCATCTTTTCTTTTATAAAGAAAATTATCTCTTGTAATTTTTGTACTTTGAATATATCAATTTGCACATCTTTTGCAAATCTCTACTTTTTCTAATTTTCTCTTCTGTGGAAGGTATTTGTGGTTTGCAAATCTGATCTTGGTTTCTAACAATAAGTAGTGGTGATAGACATGCCATCGGTCTTAAGAATGTGTCTATCAAGAGATTTCACTTCCAAGCTTGGAAGATACCTAGCACTTGACATGTCTCACCTAATATTGAGAGCCATGCATGGGGCAAAGATGAAGATTCTTTCTGAATCTTTACATCCTAAACACACTGTAGATAATGTAGTCCTATGCTTTGAAGCCACACATACTTCCATCTCTCAATAAGAGAAATGTTTTGTAGAACTGTTGGAAGATGAAGAGGATACAAGTGAGTGGACTCTTGAGGAAGAAGTGTTGCTCAACCAATTCATTGATTCTGATCCATTTAGAAACTTTCATGTGACAGGGCTAGGAACCTATGTAATTTTTGATGGTGATCAATTTTTTGAAACTAATAAAATATTACGAGAAATATGATGACCTGTCTGATAATTGTCTATGGACCCTATATTTTTACTGTGCCATGTGTAAAGCCAGCTCTAGAGTAGTTTTTTGATTACTATCTCTAATGGGATCTAAAACTCTCAGAGCTTACCATTTTCTATTCTCATGCTCAAATAATGATGTTTAGTATGAGGCTTTTGTCCATGGTCTAATCCTTGTAGAAAGAATGGGTATAAAGAGAGTGAAAGCTTTTGGAAATTTAAAGTTGGTGGTGAGCCAAGTCCATAGTCAAGTAACTGCAAAGAATACCCAAATGAATTCATATAGACATTAGATTTGGGACCTGATCGATAGCTTCAAAGCCTTCAACATACAAGTTATTCCCCAATCTCAGAATAGTTTCGCTGATCGAATGGCATCTATTAGGTCACAATATGAACTAGGTTTTGACTCAGATAAGAAAAATGTAGTGCAAGTCTTCGTCAGCACTTCAACTCCCGACAATGATGAAAATTGGCATGTTTTTTATGATGACACTCAGATTGATACCTTCATACAAAAATAAGGAATGGTTCCTGATTGTTCACCCCTAGAAGTAGAATTTCCCAAAGAGAAGGTCATCCAATTAAAAGGGAACAAGCTTCCCAAAGGGTTGATATCCCTTGATAACCTTTTTGACTATGAAGATGCAATAAATGGAAAACAAAGGTTCATTGCATATGAAAGAGATTACAAATATCCTGATGTTGGAAATGGAAAAAAGTTGAAAGTTAGAAAGGATGTTCCATGAAAAGATAAAGAAAGATTAAGGGATCTTTGTTATGAGTATGATGGATTTATGGCCTAGACGTATGATGATCTTAGAGGTTATGACCTAGGTATAATTCAACATACCATTGACTTGGAGGAAGGGTCCAAGCCTGTCCAGAAAAAGCAAAGGCCAGTCAACCGAAAGATTGAAGCCTTGATTGAACAGGAGCTCACCAAGTTGGTCGAATCAAGAATCATATATCCAATCAAACATTCCACTTGGGTGTCAAATTTGATACCCATCTAAAAGAAGAATGATGACATCAAACTTTGCATCAATTTCAGGGACTTGAACAAGGCCTCACTGAAGGACCACTACCCCTTGCCATCAATGGAGAAAATTTTATAGAAAGTAGCCAGATCCAAAATGGTCCTATTGCTTGATGGTTTTTCAGGATATAACCAGGTATATGCAAAGGAGAGTGACCAACATAAGATGGCATTTACCACTATGTGGTGAATGTTCACATATGCCAAGATGTCATTTGGACTATCAAATGTTGGTACAACTTTTCAACAAGCAATGGATATTGCTTTTAGAGGTTTAATCAACCTAATTATTTTGATATATCTAGATGACTTGATGGTGTTTTCAAAATCAAAGGATGACTAGTTTGATCATCTAGAAAAGGTTTTCCAAAAATTCCAATAGTTTAAGATTTCTTTAAATCCAAAAAAATGTGTCTTTGGAGTGCCTCAAGGTAAGTTACTTGCCAATAAGGGCATGGTTCAGTGGTCAAGTCACTTGGTTGTGGTGATGACCACTAGGGTTCAAACCCTCACTGGGTCAAAGTGCTTGCAGGCCTTGTGCCTTTGTTGGGCCATTGCACTTGCGGGTTTGGTTGTTTCTTGTGGTTTCTTGTACCTGGTTCATACCTCCGGTCAAAAGCGTTTACCCCTAATAATATGGGTGCATTGCACCTTTAAAAAAAAAAAAGTAAGCTACTTGGATTTGTAGTTTCTAAAGAGGGAATTACAATAGATCCTAAAAGGGTTAGATCTATAATGGAATTACCCTTTCCAGTTAACCAGAAAGGAATCTAGTCATTTTTAGGGAAATTAATTTCATCACCAGGTTCATTTCGAACTTCATCGGTATTGTGAGGCCTATCACACTAATTCTTAAAAATTATTTGTTTTTCAACTTGACCCCCAAAGGAAAAGAAGCTTTTGATCAAATAAAGATAGTGATTTCCCCTACTTTGGTCTTAGTTAATCTGGATTTTTCCAAAGATTTCCTACTTTATGTATATAGTGGTAAGGATAGTATAGCTTCAATGCTTACTTAGAAAGGCAATTAGAATGATGGAGAGCATCCTGTTGCATTCCATTCAAGAACCTTGAAAGGTTATGAGGTTAGGTATAACTTTGTAGAAAGGAAAGCTTTTGCCATAGTTAAAAGTTTAAAAAAGTTCTGACACTTGGTGTCAACCAACAAGATCACTATCCTTGTAGCACATCCCAGTGTGTGGGAATATATCACAGAAGGTGAGATCACTGAAAAAAGAGAAAATTGGATTAGTAAGATCCTAGATTATGATGTGGACATTAGAAAAGGAGACCGATCAAGTCTACTTGAACCAATTTGAATTTGAAGAATCTTTGATGGCTGATCAGATGTAGTATATACACAAAGGGTACTACCCAACTAACCTTCTACTTCACAAAAGGAGATATTATCAATTGCAAGGCACTAGGTATGTATTAAGTGAGGGTGTACTATTTAAGAGAAATTATAAGGGTGTGTTGTTCTGATGCCTCACAGTCTTTAAAGATAATGCGAGCAGAATATTATTGATAGTGATTTAAGAGTTCTTAGTGAGTTTCATCATAGTCTTGAGGGTGGAAAAATTTCCACCAAGATAACTGTTTTAAAGATAATGCGAGCAGGATATTATTGCCCCTATATGTTTGTTGAAGTACATAGTATAGAATAGAAGTATACATAGTGCCAATATTTTGTTGGCAAAAGAAAGAATGTCGCTTTACCCTTGAGCCCAATTGTAACCGAAGAACCCTTTTCCCAATGGGGTTTGGATATTATTGGCATGATAAATCTTATTTCCAATGCTAGACACAACTAGATCCTCATGGGAATTGATTATGTTACAAGGTGGATAAAGGTCGTATCCCTAAAGAATACAATAGAGGGGAAAATTGTAACTAATTTCCTTCAAGAGATAGTGGCTAGATTTTGTCCACCCAAGACCATCATATTCGACAATGCCCAAGCTTTTGTTGGGTCAGGGATGTCATATTTTTCTATCAAACATGGGATTTTCCTTAAAACTTCATGAAATTACTACCCACAAGGGGACAAGTTAGCAAACTCCACCAACAAAAACCTAACTAGATTAATCAAATGCATTTGGTCAAAGTGACAAAGAGATTGGCACAAGTATTTATGAGCTTCTCTATGGGTGGACTGAATTACCCCCAAGTAGATTATGAAGACCTCCCCTTACAAGCTGGTATACGGAAAAGAGGTAGTGATACCCATTTCCATAGAAATTCCTACTTTACAACTACTGAAAGCCCTACAAATTAAAGAAAATGGTGGAATGGAAGTACAGTTGGCAGAACTCCTCAAATTGGAGGAAGACAGAGAAAAGGCTCATGGAGCCATGATTAGTCGCTAATAGACAATCAAGCGATGGTTTGACAAAAGGACTTATAAGCTAGAATTCAAAGAAGGGATCTTAGTACTAAAGTACGATTAATGTACTGCAAAAGCAAGGCAACATATGAAATTTTAAGCACTGTGGAAAGGACTTATCCAAATCAGTGCATGCAAAGAAAAGAACACGTATGAGCTTGAAGATATGGAGGGAAACACTTAATAGATACTTGTGAATGGTATTTATCTAAATATTTTCCATTAAAGTGTATAGTTATTTAAAAAATAATAATTGTTATGTACCATATGTAAAAAAAATTTAAATATTTCAAAATTTTGAGAATAAAACAACTGAAGAATAACATAGAAGAGGTAAAAGCTTGTATTATATTATATTTATTGAAAATTTTATATATAATGCA
Organism: Sequoia sempervirens; assembly: GCA_007258455.2. Lineage (NCBI taxonomy): Eukaryota > Viridiplantae > Streptophyta > Pinopsida > Cupressales > Cupressaceae > Sequoia > Sequoia sempervirens. The sequence continues at coordinate 635,275,548 of VDFB02193867.1, forward strand.
AGCCCAAGGCTTGTATTTAAACATAAGGCTCTCTTGAGCAAACCCAAAACAAGTTATGGAGCTAAAAGATCCAAAAGGGAGGCAACATGCAAAAATAGTCAAAAAAGGCCTCTAGCCATTTCCCAGGAAGCCATAAAGGCTCGTTATCAGGTCTTCCTTCTTCTTTCCTCCTCTTCTTCTCATTACCTGTCAAGGGCTGAAAATGTAACAGATGCAAACTCCATGACACAAACTCAAAGCCTACTCATTGCAACTTTGCACCAAGAAGTTGAAGTGCTTCCTCCAGGCTAGTCCTGAAACTTGCTCCATGTCGTATTCCTGTAGTCGAAAAATGGCCACTGGCTTAGAGGAGCAACGATGCGTCTCAATGTCCATGGTGTAGAAATCAAAGGGGAAGGGAAACTAGGGTACATTTATGCCGAAGTCTATGTGCCTGTGGAGGTCCATAGTGCTTGAGATACCAACACTAGGGATGGCCACTTGCACTATCTTGCCAAGCCCTTCCATTAGCAAGGTGTTGAATATCTCATGACATAGTTCAATTATCATTCGCTTGGACACATTTAGGTCTAGTAGTGAGGTGACGAAGTGGGAAAGCACATTGTAGTTGCTCTGGAGTTGGTTCTTGTTAGTAATGAATTTTGTGTCGACCACCCATTTGAACACAATCATGATGAGGAAGTCACATTTCTTCACCAGACACTTGATTTAGTCACTAGTGACCTCTCCCGCAAAGCTATAGTGTGGTCCCCTGGGAGTGCCTAAGATATCATACATTCTAATAAAGCACTGAATTATGACATAATGGGAATAAGTGGAAGGCCAACTAACTTAAGAGACTATATGTTTGAATGAATGTTGCAAAAGGTGGTGTAGCTATACATAGAAAAGGTGAGCAGACAAACTCAACAAATGGAATGTCTATTTTTGGTTGGACGACAATGAAATTTTTTAAGATAGAATGAAGTAAGGTAGATAAAACATACAAAAGATTTGATGGAATGCCTAGAGAAATAAATTTGGGCATTGGGAGTAAATGCTCTCATACAATGATTGTTGAAATGTGTCCTACATCATTAGCGCCAACTAGCTTACCAATGAGAAAAGACATGGATTAATGTGCTAAAAACTTTGACAAATTAATTGACACATCTTTTTAGGGGGTACCTTGTATCACTTCAGCATGTTCGACATAGCAAAAACCATGTGCTTCAATGCAATGAATTTATTTGTAAAAGAGGCAGTGGGGAGAATGAACTATTTCCATTCTCGCGATGTTCTTGGCATTGCCAAGGGATACGAATCTCATGTTCACACATATCGCTTCAATGGTGGAATTTAATGGACCGACAGTAATAGTGTAGTCTTAACTACATGTACAAGCAACATAATTAATTACACTCAAAAGTAGGTTTTCCCTTTCAAGCAAGAGGAAATTGGTCATTTTCGCTAAGGAATTCTCTGCAACTTCTTGATACAGTCATGGAAAAACCCTCCACCTATGGAAGACAATCTATAGCCTCAATTCAATGACCTGGCTATGCAAATTTTTTTGGGTGGAAGTTGTCAGCCAAAACCCTAGTAGTGGTGGGCGACCTTTCAAATTCTACAAGAAGGTTCTGGTTCATAAGCCTATAAAAAGAGGCAATGCAAGATATCACCAACAATTTTTTTGACCCCAAGTTGTTGGCTAACCCAAAAAGTCTTAGAGAAGGTGCATTTCAGAGAAAGGAAATGTATGAGTTGGCTGAGGATTTTTCACTTCAATTCTAGGATTGTGGTTTTCCATAGTTCATGTTGCCCACTATGCATCTATGCCCAGAGTTAGTCGATGCATATCCCATGAGATTCGACAAGGTCATAGGGGTCATTTAGACTGGCAGGATTAGGGTTATTGTTTTTGTTGAAGCCATATAGGACATGTTCTCCATTCCTATGGCCTAGGATGTAGAGCTTCTTGATGAAGAAAAGATGGATCTCTTTGGGGAAGAAATGGCCAGAAGAACATTTTTTATGAAGATGAAGCAAAGGAATGACAAGACAAAGGCCATCTTCCCTTTCCTCTTTCATATGAGAAATTAAAGAGGGACACACAGTCAATGTTCTTGATGTTGGCGTAGGTTTTTGGTCTTGATGACGATGATCAAGTTCTTCCTTTTTAGTTCATCTTAGCCTTTGCGCTAAAAAGAGAGAAGAACCAGAGGCACTATGATTTTTCCAAAGTAATAGCTAGAAACATATTGAACCAGTTGAAGAATTACAGAACTAATTCCAAATCTAGGTATTCTTCTTTCTTTGCTCATTTGTTTTTGCATCAAAGTCATGAATGGCTAGGGAGAAATGTACTAGTATCTAGGCTAGATGAAAGGGGTTGTCTCTAGCCAATTTTTGTGTGGACCCATGTACTTTCTAGAACAGGGGGATATTATTGGTTTGTGGATCACTTTTTGAGGCCATTTCTTCAAGAATTTTTGTCTCGCCCTATTGGTCGCTTCTTTCTTGAGGTCCTACAATGGATGAGAATCTCACCAAACCTAGTGGATTATTTTTGGGCAAAAACTTCATGTTTATCTGATTCCATGGTGTACCATAGAAAAATAGATCGTTGACATTTTCATGGTCTTTTAGGTCTTTCTCGACTTGTCTTTCTTTGATTTAATGTTGCAAAGTAACTTATGCATTCACATTAGACTTCTTGTGAAGGTGTTGTGAAGTGTTGTAACACATTTCTACACATTTCTAGACCCTTTTCATTATAATTCACCTATAGATCACCTTTTTATCACTGGTCAAGTCCTATTTTAAAGTTTTTTAAAGTCTTGTAACAAGATTTCATGCTTTTCTAGGCTTTATTCCACTATTTACACCTTTCTTATGCTTTATATGAACCCTTTATGCACTCATAAGACTTAATTAAGTGTATTTTTTAATGTAAAACTGACAAATAACATTAAATGTGGCTTGATTCCCAACACCCACTTACAAGTCCAAGGTGGGACCCATTTTCCATGGGTGGTGAATGAGTCCCTCTTGGCTCCAAATTCAAAATAATTCAAATTTTCTTTCTGGTTTTTATTTAAAAATACCTTATGTTGGCCTGTGATAAGGTATTATTGGGTTATTAGGGCATAAGTGTGTATAAATAAGTGTTTTTCTCCTCATTTTACATTCCCCAATCATCAAGCTCACTTGCATTCATTCAACATCAATTAGCATTCAAAAACTTTGCATCATTCAATCAAGCATCCTTGGAGTAGCCATTGAGATATCTTCAGATTTCTTGAACAAGATTGTGGTGAGTTTAGGACATTTGCATGTTATTTATTCATCATTCCTTGTTCATTTCATTTCATTTCTTCATTAAGGGTTTGATTACCAAAGTGGTATTTGACAAAGGAAAATCCCTATACTCTAACCCTAAACCATTTTCCCCCTTTTGCTTGTGTGTTTACAGACTTTTGTATCTATATTTATTAATAAATTAGATGTTGAAAGGTGGCAAACAAGTCAAAAAAGTGTTTTAAGTCAACTAAACCCTATTTCAAGCTTGGAGACAACCTACAGTCCATTTTCTATATATTTGACTCCATCAACATGACAAAAAGACAAGTGCAGATCTGGAGCTACAAAATTGACTTTTGATTTGATAGAATTTTGGAGGGGCATTGATTCACCATTAGTGTTGAATGAGTCCCACCTCAAGGCTGAAAAAGGTTATTTTTTTAGATTCTAGTTCTCGATAGTCAAAAATCTGTTTAGGAGATTTTATCAACAGGAGGACTGATTTGCCATCAGTGAAGAATGATTCCCACTAGTCATCAACAATGATTTTTTCAGCATTCCAAAATCTTCTCAAATCTACAATTTATTTCTAGGTGCGCTCTGATTAGCATCTTTCAATTATGTTTTGCATTTGTTCATGTTTTAGTTCATTCTTGCATATCTCACTATGTTTTAAAACATTGCATATTATATTAGTTTTGCATTAATAATTAGTTAATTACATCATTTAGTTGAATTTACATCATTGCATTTAGTCTTAATTACATCATATAGTCCTCTATTTGAGTGAACCATCACAATTTTGGGGGTTTTATCTCCTTTTAGGTGAAAGATATAAATAGTGCAAGATAAGTACATAAAACAAACAAAATTGTCGGTTCATTTTGGTGAACCTGCATATTGGACACTCTATCTTTCTAATTCCAATTACATATTGCATCCTAGGTCTCCTATGCATCAACATTCAATTAGGTTTTGTTTTGTTTTTACATCCTAGGGTTTCTCAAATTGCATTAGTCGAAGACTCATATAGACTTCATTTTTGCATATCATATCATTCAAAAACTAAAAATTTGCATTTGCATCCTCATTTTGCATCAGAAAAGCATTGAAATCATTTTAAATTTTCTAAAAAGTACAAAAAAATATCATACCTAGATGCATTCGTCACCCTGGGTGAATTAGCCTAGTTACCTTTTCTACATTGATTTTTTTGGCATTTTCATAGTTTTTCTTGCATTTTTGTTTCCTATTACTATTTTCTTATTTCAATTTGCAAAATTTCTATCATTAGCATTTTTTTGTTCCTAGTTTACATTTGCATTCACCCCATATTTTGTGGTACTTGTATGAGTGTTTGGTCCCCTATTGTTAATACTTTAGTGAGACAAAGTTGTAGACTCAAGGATTCTTGCTAAGCACTTTTGTTGTGGACCTTGGGATCTTAAAATCCCCTACTCCTAGTATGAACAATTGTGCATTAAGCATGGATACTACCACTAGTTTGCCTTTACCTTCACATCCAATGCATGCCAACACACAAACAAATTCCATTCCACAAGAAAAAGTCATTAGTATTCATGAGGATTTTCCACATTTGCAACAAGATTTAAGTCTTGAAAACATTTCCACCACTACTATAACTACAACAGAAAACCTTCATCAAGTGATTGAAAGTGACAATGGCTTACAAGTTATTAAGAGAATAGTTGAGATATACAATAAACATGTTGCTTCCACATCCCAATCAGAAAACATTATTGTGAGCCAAGGAGGATCTCACATTCCTCCTCCTTCAACCATAGAATTCCTACCAACCTATACCACTCATCAAGTTACAACAACTATGCAACAAGTTAGTCATGTGACTCCTTTCATTATTCCAACTAGCATTCCGAATTCTTTTGTGGAATCGAATGTTCCATCTTCTACCTTCACCCCTCTAAGTGTTCCTTTCACTTCTCCTAACATTACATACACACCATCACCATTCTGTCTTCCACCTCATACCACTTACACTGACCCAATCATTACACAACTCTTTAACACCATTTCATCCATGCAACAACAAATATCCACCATTAGCCAAAGTCAAAATGCTTCGTCCACATATCACGTCCGTAGTAGCCCATTATCTTTAGAGATCTTGAGAACACAGATGCCACAAGGAGTTGAGATGCCTAGGTTTGAGAAGTATAGAGATAAAGGAGACCCTATTAATCATGTTAATTCCTATACAACATTGTGCAATGATTTTGTCGTTGATGATAAACTATTAGCCAAAGTTTTTCATACTTCCTTATAGGGTACTACATTAGAGTGGCTTTTAAACCTACCTAATCATTCAATCCGATCATTTAATGAACTTGTGGATGCTTTTATAAGCCATTTCAAAGTCCATATGACTCCCAAAAAGACAATGGTTGATTTAATACGATGTAAACAAAACACAGATGAAAAAGTAACTAATTTGATTTCACATTATTAGTCATTGTATTCTCAAATTGATGTCAAGATTCCTGATTCACATCTGTAAAATATTTTTATTGAAAGCTTGCACACTCACCTTTAGGATAAGTTAACTATGATAAAATTTCCTTCATTCATGCATTTATGCATGACCCTTTGTGACTATCACAACTCGTTTACTAGTCATAGCACACTTTCTATTGTATTTTGCTCATCTTCCTAGGTTATTTATGGTTAGTTTGTCTTGCATTTCATTTTCATTTCCAAGTCTAAAATTGGTGGTGAACCCCTCATTAGCTATCAGGGTATGTGTAGGATCATGATAGGTATGTGTAGGGTATGTGGATGACAATTTTTTTTTACCCAAAATTGATTAAATGAAAAGGGTTTTTAAAGGAGATTCTCAACTTTCCACCAATATAAATTATGCTTTACTTTGAAATTAATAAATAATTATTATTCATTTAATATTTGAATTATGACTAAAGTCCTGATTGATAAGATGATTGAAAACATCTATAGCTTTCAAATGGTATCAAATTTTTGAATCTGAAACATGTGTCACATTCTATGCTTCATGCTATAAGATTAAAAAATGAATTTCATGAAGTTTTGACCAAGTTAGTAATGTTAGGACATCACAGGTTTTTATATTTTTTAAAATTTGTAATAAAAAAATCATAATTAATTATTTACTTGGAAAAAATTACAAAAATATGCATCAAATCAGGACATGAGCCCTCTACTTATATCTAAAATATTATAAAAAATATTAACATTTTATTGTGGTTAGGGTGGTTAGACAAGCACCTACTTTTTCCTAAAATTTAAGTACTATTGCATTGAAATTTCAAATTTTCACCAAATAGATTTTTTTTTAAAATAAACCTAGTAGTTTGGAAACTACATTCAATTTTCTATAGATTCTATTCTTGCATATCTTTGAAATAATATAGATAACTTATTCAAATTTTTATGTCAAGTTTCCTAACTCTAATTTTTCTAAACTTTTCACCACTTAAGGACCTATTTTTTCCATGATGATCCTGCACATACCCATCATTCAACCCCTAGGATAGCCCCTTTGGAAGATTTGAATCTCCTTTGCTTTGAAATCTCAAGGGTTTTTTCTTGAGTGAAGAGTAAGTAAATTGTCTCTCTTTAGGCCCAAAGCCCTAGAGGTGAAAGAGAGTCCCACAATTTTTTTCTCTTTAGACACTACACTTCGATAGTGCCAAATACAAAATTGGTTTAGGGTCTGGTGTCTACCTAGTGTCTCCAACCGGGTTGGAGACCATCAAATATTTTCACTTCCCATTCTCATGCTTAAATAATGATGTGGAATATGAGGCTTTACTCCATGGTTTGACTCTCATGGAACAAATGGCTGTAAAGAGAATACAAGTGTTTGAGGATTGGAAGATGGTTGTAATTTGGGTCCACAAATAAAAGGTTGTAAAAAATGTAAGGATGAGATCTTACTGGCAAAGAATATGGGACCTAATAAAAATTTTCAAAGCTTTTAACATATAGGTTATCCAACAGACTCATAATTCCATTGCAAATCTGATGGCTTTGATTGGCTCACAATTTGAGCCAACCCTTGGATCAATTGGAAATTAGTATGTAGTGCATACCATCGTCCAACCATCTATACCCTAAAATGACCAAAACTAGTAGGTCTTTGAAGATGATCCTCAGATCGCCACATTCCTACAAAATTTGGGGAAATATTTTGATCATTCACAATCTGAAGCTCAAAATGTTATCAAAGAACAACTAATTCAATTAAAAAGTAATAACCTCCCATGAGGCTTGATTTATCTCAAGAATTTCTTTGACTCCAAGGATGCAAGAAATAGTATGAAATACTCACCTTTGATGAGTGGGGCTATGTATACATCAATGTTGGAGGAGGCAAGAAGCTAAAAGTTGGAAGAAACATTCCACAGGTGGACAAGGAAAGGTTGAAAAGCTTATGTGCTAAATATGATAAAGTCATGTTCTAGACCTACAATGGCCTCAAGGGATATGATCCTAGCATCATCCAAGATACTATTGACATAGTCTAAAGCTCAAAATCCATATGATAAAAAAAAGGTTGGTTAATCCAAAAGTAGAAGCATTGATAGCATAGGAGATTACTAAGTTGATCGAGTGAAGGATCATATACCCAATCAAACATTCCACTTGGCTATCCAGTCCGGTCCCGGTCAAAAAGAAGAATGGTGACATATGGCTTTGCGTGGACTTTTAGGACTTAATAAGGCCTTATTAAAAGACTACTACCCTTTGCCATCAATGGAGAAATTTCTACAGACATGGCCAGACTGGAGATGTTATTGCTACTCCATAGTTTTTTAGGGTACAACGAAGTTTATGTAAAGGAGAGGACTAGCATGAAATGGCATTCACCACTAAGTGGGTGACATTCACATATGCAAAGATTCCCTTCAAACTCTCTAATGTGAGTGCCAATTTTCAATGAGTGATGGATATCACCTGCAAAGGATTAAACAATAAGATCATTTTAATATATCCAAATGACATGGCCATTTTCTCCAAAACAAAAGATGATCACTTTGGTCATCTAGAAATGGTCTTCCAGAAGCATCAACAATTTGGGATCTCCTTAAATCCCAAAAAATATGTTTTTGGTATACCACAAGATAAGTTGCTTGGCTTTGTGGAATCTAAAGGAGTATCCATAGACCCCAAAAGTTTGAAAGCTATAATGGAACTACCACTACCTATCAACTAGAAGGTGTTATAGTCTTTTATAGGGAATTTTTTTTTGTTGACTAGTTTATTTCAGATTTTGGAGGCATCACAAGACCCATATTGCTGATGTTGAGGAAGGGTTGAAAATTCAAATACACTCTTGAAGGTAAGCTTTCTTTTGAGCATATTAAGGAAACCATCTCTACAACTTCAGTGTTAGCTAACCCAAACTTCTTTGAATAATTTCTACTTTACATTTATAGTGGCCAACATAGAATAGCCTCAGTGCTCACTTAAAAGGACCAAGAGGGAAGTAGAGAACATCCCATTGCATTTCACTCCAAGAATATCAAGGGATATGAGACTAGATATAAATTTATTGAAAAGAAAGCCTTTACTATTGTCAAAATCCTAAAGAAATTCTAACATCTAGTATTATCCAGTAGAATTACCATCCTTATCATTCATCCTAGTGTTAGGGAATACATCAGCATGGGTGAGATAACTAAGAAGAGGGCCAACTGGATAACTAAGATCCTAGAATATGATGTGGATATTTGACTGACCAAGCTGGTCTGAGGAAGAGGTCTTTATGAATACCTTGCATAGGAATTAGGCTCCCGGTAGAAAGAGAGATTGACTAGGTCTACATGAATCAGTTCGAGTATGATGAGTTGTGGGTGGTTGATCAAACATGATTTATGTAGATTGACCAATATACAATTTATATCCTACCTCACAAACAATGATACTATATGTTATAAGGTATTGGGTATGTAGTAGTAGAGTAGAATTTATTTAAAAGAAACTATGGAGTCCTCCTCCACTACATGGACAAGCCACAAGATGACATGATTCAAAATGAATTCCATAGTATCCTCTATGGTGGACACTTCTCCACCAAGACCACCACCTTGAAAATAATGTGAGAAGGCTATTACTGGCCTGTGATGTTCTCAGAGGCCTATCATCTAGTGCAAAAATATACACAGTTTCAATGTTTTCAGTAATAAATGGAAGAACTATGCCATGCCATTAAGCCTAATCATGACTAAGGAACCCTTTGCACAATGGGGTTTGGATTTTATCATAATGATAAATATCATCTCCATCATAGGGACAAATTGATACTCATGGCCACTAACTATTTCATGTGATGGACGAAGTCCATTCCTCTTAAGAGCGCTACAAAAGAAGAGACTGCCAGTTTTCTACAGTAATTGGTAGCAAGGTTTGGTTCACCCAAAAATATCATTGTGGACAATGCACGAACCTTTGTAGGATCTAAGATGTCATAATTCTCTCTTAAGCATGAGGCCTACCTCAAGACTTCATCCAATTACTACCCACAAGGAAATGGGTTAGCAGAGTCAACCAATAAGAACCTAATAAAGATAATAAAGTGTATCAAGTCAGAGCACCAAAAGGAATGGCACAAGAATCTGTGAGTGTCCTTCTGCGAAAACCAAATTAATCCTAAGAAGATTTTAAAAATGTCCCCTTATGATTTGGATTACGATAAAGAGGTAGTCCTACCCATTTCCATGGGAATCCTAGCACTACAATTTTTAAAATCTTTGGAAGTTGAGGATAGTAGGGTGGAGGTTAGATTGGAAGAGCTCTTGAGACTAAAAAAATAAATGGAGAAATCATTTAATGCCATGATCAAATGAAAACATGTGGTTAAGCATTACTTTGATAAAAAGGCCTACAACCAAAATTTTAGGGAGGGGAGTCCTATGTTGAAATATGATGAATGAGCTACAAAACTAGGACAACATGCAAAATTTGATTCATTGTGGAAGGGTCCCTTCCACATCCACAGATGAAAATAATGAAATGCATACAAGCTAGTGGATATGAATGGAAATGTTTTGGATATACCAATGAATGATATTCATCTAAAACTATTTAATCAAGTATGCACAAGTTCATTTAAATTTATGGTTATGTACCATATGTAAACTTTTGTAAAATACACATTTTTGTGAATAATCCATGAGCGTAAACACAAAAAATAATAGGCGAAATACTATATATTATATTCATCAAAAAATATTTTATATATGGTATGAGCTTCTAAGCCTAAGGCTCTGAGAGAAGGTTCAAAATATTCTTCTACGAAACTAAAATGATGCATCATTTTGAAGCCCAAAACAGAGGTGGGACAAAAATGAAAAAAAGAGTTTGGCCTCCAAAGGTAGTAACAGTTAGAGCATTGTGTTTTTAGAGGTTCACTAGTAGAGAAGTAGTAGGGTTATCAACAAACGGGGTACAAGGGCATGGAACAAACCTTAATCCTCAACGCCAAGGCTATAGACCAATTGCTTGACGTGGGGCATCCACTTCAAACCATAGAAGCACTCCACATTGTACATCTTCAGGAGAAAGGAGGTTGTAGGTTGGGCCCATAGTTAATGGTGCTCAAGGTCCATGGTCTGAAAATTCATGAGGAAAGGTAGCTAGGGAACCAATTTTGCATTATCCACTTGCCTCTGAATGTTCATGGTAGATGGGATGCCAGTGTTGGGAATGGCCACATGAATGACCCCACCCAGCCCATCTAAATATGTTGAGTCAAACATGGGATGATAGATGTTGAGTATCCAAAACTTAGCAATGTCTAGGTCTTGTAACAAAGCCACAAACTGGGAAATGATGTTTATATTACAATGTGGCTGGTTCTCATCCTTTACAAAGTCTTTTCCAAGAACCCACTTAAATTTTAGAAGAATCAAGTGGTTCTTTATCTACAATAGGCACTTGATCCTCTCATTGTTGACCTTTCCTACAAAGTTTATATGTTGCTTCCCACTCAAGAGTTGAATTGGGGTACCCAGACCAATCATAAGGTTGGAAAGAAAATTTATAAACTCATAAATAAAATACATAACGAAATAATAGGAAAATGGATACCAAATTGGATTGACTATCAACATAAAGGTGACTCAATTCTCAACAAGGGATACCTAGGAAGATTTTTTAGGCTTCTAAGGGTTCACCACCAAGAAAAAGCTTGGAAACAACAAATTAAAATTCAACTCACAAAACCTTGTAATGTAAGACGAATAATGAGTGAAAATGACAAAAATAAAGAACAAAAAAATTAGGATGTATGTACCTGGGAAGTCTGGAAATGTTGTAAGGATTCTAGAAATGCAAATTTTTTGTCAAAATATGCTAGTGAGGACAAAGAAGCCCTTACTATTGTCTTAGTCTTGCTGCTATTTTTTGGGGTAGAAGCAGAATATTCAGATGTTAGAAAAGAATCTAAAAGAATCTGTGTGAAATACAACTTGGAGGGCTAAGACACCCTTACTACTAGCTTAGTCCCGATTTGAATTTCTACAACTTTGAAATGTGATCTTGAGATTCAATGTCTGCACTTCCTTCTTCTTAGATCTCAGGTCCTGAAACCTTTAGATTTGGCCTATAGGTGTCTTTTTGTGAAGATGAAAACTTTGCAATCAAACTTTGAAACTTTTCAGTTCAAATGATCTTCAACCTAAATCTGCAAACATAAACATAGAAGAGAGGAAAAACTTGTTGATTGTTAGTAAATGGGGGTTTTCATTTGTCAAACCCGTTGTTGGTAATTAAACCTTGTAATGAAATGAAATAATGGAGGGAAATGATGAATAAAAAAAGTGATATTTTGCAACTCACCAAACCCTTGCTATGAAACCTACAAACTTATGTAAAGTGGCTAGATTGAATGTAGATCTTGACTCGAATGAATGGTTGATATATCTTGACTTGAATTGCTTGCTTGAATCAAAATCCTATATCAAAAATGTTAGCTCAAAAGCACACATCATGCAAGAATGTTTTTAACATGATGCTTGAATCTTGATGATGGCTCTAAATGCTTGATGAATTTCTCTTGAATGCACTTGCGAACTCAATTATGGTATAAGAATTAATACTCGAATGCTTGGATGAGAAATGTGAGAAAGAACCTTGTACTTTTACTTATACATTCTTAATATCCTGAAATTACACCACAACAAGCCAACATATGAATTAATATTTAAAGGAGGATAAATATCACCAAGATTTGAAATTATATCTTAAAAATAACATGAGGGGGACTAAGACTGCGTGGGTGGAATCTTAGTCCAGAGTCTTAAAACTCAGGGAATAGACTCCAGAAAGGAGCCACTTTAAGTTGTTTTTTAAAATATGGTCCCAAGACCTTTGGAGGACAAACACTCCCTAGGTGGTGTCTTAGTGTCATTCCAAAAATCAAGGACACATAGCTAAAATCATTAAATTATCATTTACCCTTTGATGTTTGTTGGGATTAGCCATTAAAAGATATAATTTATTAGGCTTGTGGATGCAAAGTAGGACCAATTAAGGCATAAACAAAGATAAATAAAGCAAGGTGTGACCAAACAAGTGAGAAAATGAAAGTGTATGCTTTTTCCTACACTGTATTTAGCCCCCACTTTAGTGAGAGGATGAATTTTCTTCAAAATCACACTAAAGTAGCCAACCACAAAATCAAGAGGGATTTAAATGTACAAATTCTAGTAAAATAGGATGAAAATAACCAAGAGGGTGGCCAAGCCCCCAGGATCAAGATTCTATGACAAACCAACATAGGCACAAAGGAACACACTTCTAGATGATATATGAAGCCTTTACCAAATCATTAGCATACACCATCAAAGATAGAACAAGGAAAGAAAAAAGAAAGGGATCATGCTTCGATTGGTCATCCAACACGTTGTGGACTAGGTATAGGTTGTTTGTCCCAAAAAGGTTTACAAGTGGAATGCACTAACCACTATGCAAACAAAATGCATGCTCACAAGGGCTAGTGAAGCTTGTTGTCAACTAGGTGAGCCCCAAGAGATCCATATCAAAGTCATACCCCCATGACTATGATAAGGAGAAAAAGTAAATGCACGCTCATAAGGGCTGATGAAGCTAGTTGTTCACTAGGTGATCCCTAAAGAACCATATCAAAGTTATACCTCCATGACTCTAATAAGGTACAAAAAGAAAATGCACGCTCACAAGGGATACTGAAGCTAGTTGTTCAATAGGTGAGCCCTGGGAAACCATATCAAAGCCATACTTGCATGACTTTAATAAGGTACAAAAATGCAATGCAATAAGGAAAAGGGATGTTCAAAGGGATTTTTCTTAGTTCATGTGAGGTCTTAATCTTAGGGGATATTTTTCCTACTATCTCTAAGAGAGGACCAATCAAAGGATAAAAGATTCACAACTTAGGGAATGTAGTGCATCACATCACCACTAAGAGGAATGGAATATGCTAAGATAGACCAAGATCTATAAGGACATTACTCCCAATGTCACCACAAAGAGAAGAACTCATCACATGAAGTAAGAAAATCACATCAAGGAACATCGAAAAAAATACAAATGAAATCATGCCAAAATAATGCCAATGTATACCCTCACTTTAAAGAAATTGCTAAACATTGTGCTATGAGAAATTAATTTAAAGTAGAAAAACATGAAATAGGAAAAGAGGGTTTTCCACCTCAAAAACACATAAGAGATCAATGGATTCAGGGTCAGTATTTTTCTTTGTTGTAATGATATTAGAGAGCATGGAACTACCATAATTCCCTAAATAACATACAACTAGAAGAATGACACAAAGAGAGAAAAAAAAAAGAAAAACTTTTTGGGTGAACATGTGAGGAAAATGAATATCTCAACTCCTTGCATCATCCCTAAAAGGAAAACATAAGACAAAAATGAAACGATAAATGAAAATAAAAGGTAAAGACCAATGTAAAGGAAAAAGAGCTTACAACACACAGAAGAATGTAGGTACAAATAGATGAATGCACATAGAGAGGAAACACCAAATAATATGGGTGATCACATTACACACATGCGCTCAACCCCAAAAAAAAGAAAAAAAGGAAAGAAAAAATACTAGTAAAGAAAAAATGATTCAACCATCTAGTAGGTCATCCACATCCCATTCTTTTTTAATATATGCAGAATGCATATCACTAGTGAGAGGAATCACATCAATTGTATTACTAGGAGAATCACCAGGTTCAACACATGGTAAATCAATTGGTTTAGGGGGATCATCACAATTGTTATCATCTAAGCTCATAGAAGAGGAAAATAACAAATTCAACTCATTATGCAGTTGCTCATCAATTTTAGCGATTTATTCATCATCATCCAAGTTAACCACAACAAGAGGATGAATTATAATATCTATAGAAGTTGTTGGTCCTTGTTGTGTTGGAGACATAGGATCTTTTGGTTCCGGTAAGGGAGGAGGCTCATCATTTATTGCTTTAGTCAAATTCATATTTTGATTTACTATGTTTTTCTCTTCATTTTTTTTTGAGCAGTAGCATGATGTCTACTTCTATGCTCTCTATCATTTATATTTCTTTTATTATGGTTTTCAAGTTGTGTTTTTTTTAGGAGTGGGTTTTCAACCATAGGTTCATTTTCTTCTTGTGAGGGAAGAATGAAAGAAACCATAGAAGGTTGTTCATCCACTTTCTCTTTGGATTTATAAATTTTCTTAGGAGGTGGATTAGGACTTGTTTGGTTTTCTCTTATTATTTTGTAGGAAATAGGCAATGCATTTTTAATGGATGGGTCTTGGTTAGTTGGAAGGGCTTTAAGCTCAATATTGTTATCTTCAAGAGGCAGAGGTTCAATCATAGGTGGAGGAAAATTTTCAAGGGATAACTTGGCTATGCATTTTTTTTAACTTTTGGTACAATAGGAAAAGGAAGTCCTCATAAGGTCTTAAAGATTCCATGGGCTCCATCCAAAAATAGTCTAAGGAAAAATTTCCATGGGAAGATGGATGTTTAAAGCCACTATAGTTCATAATGAATATTTCATTTCCAACTTTGAGCACTTATGGACAATGGATGGGACCACATTCATGGAGCAAAGACATTTGTAGCCTAACTTCACATGAAATTGATCTGAATTAGAGATGATAAAGAATGATGCATTTAATTTTTTTGGTCCTACTTGTAAAGGGAGTGTGATCGGGCCTGCCATAGCATGAGCAAAACCATCATGTGTTTTAATCCATGATTTCATTTTATCATATCTATCTTGAGTGAGTTCATGCACATATAAGAGTTCCTCTGTGATCACATTTTCTCCACAAATGGGATTAGTTAAAACCCTAAGAGTGGGCTTGTCATTGATTCTATTGGCTATGTAAAGTGGACCATCAAGTGCATTTTTTATTGTTTCTTCTAAAGAGAAAGTGATGTTGATGGGAATTATGGCTTGTTGTTTATGAGACTTTATTTCAATCATTCCTACCACTGTACTAATAGGAATTTCATCACTAGTATTCATAGTATTTTGTTCATCATCATCCATAGAATTTGGTTTGTTATTCTTCATGTTATCATCATCTTTGTCAATCCTCATCACATTGGGCTTAGTTTCACTAGCCTTAACAAATGAAATATTGTGGTTAGGCATGGGATTGGTAAATATTTGCATGTTTTGGTTAGGAGGAGCTATAGATTGATTACCTTTATCATTCACACCTCCAATTTGAATATGATTAGAATCAATGAGGTATTACAAAAGATGTTTAAGACGCTTGCAATATTTTGTATCATGTCCCTTTGGTTGGTGATAAGAACAATAGGAGTTGTATCTAGATCTCAGAGGTAATGGCTTCCTAGGTTCAAGAGGTCGAACAAGAGGTAATGTAAGCATGTTCTTGTTTATTAGATGAGTCATGACATTTTAAAGTGTGTCCAGTAAGGGAGTAAATTTTATTTTTAGATCCCTAAAGATATAAGGATTACTCTTCTTGATAGTAGCTACTTGGGTATCAACATGTTGGGTAGGTTGATACGTAGAAATTAGTTGAAGGAAACTTTCATTTTGTCTTTTGAAAGTCTAGTAGGTGTTTTGGTTTGAAGGTTTGGACTTTTTTGAGATGGGTAGAGGTGGTTTTTGTTTCAGGACTACCTACAAAATTCTCATAATCTTGAAGGGCAGTGCAAAAGTGCATGAAGGAAGGGAATTTCATCACAATAAGCTTGTCTTGTATCTTAAGTACTTTGTAAATTTTCTATGAACATCTTTCGAAGGTGAGAATTGGAAATATATACACTAATTTGGGAATAAAGTGATTGGTAATGTGAAATAAAGTCAGTGACTTTTTCACCCTGATTTTGCTTACATCTCATCAAGTCAGATAATGTCATTTTAGGAACTGGTCATATGAACTTGGAAATGGTTAATAAAAGCTTCAACAAGTTCATTAAATGAACAAATTGAGTTATTCAGTAATGCAGAAAACTAGTTCAAGGCAATGTCTTTCAAGGATTAGGGAACAATCTTAGACAAAAAAATTTCCTCAAGGATAAAGTCACTATACATAAAGTAGTAAAGGCATTAGCATGATTAGTACAGTCTCAATTTTCTCCATGTTTCTCATATCTATGGATATTTATACCTTCTGGCACCAAAGTTCTCAATATCTCCAAAGACAATGCGTTTCTTTTGACATAGTATGAAGGTGGACCATTTTAATTTTGATTTATGGTAGAAACTTGACATTGAATTGATGAAAGGCTTTATAAAAGGTGGTTAATGATAGGGTCATTATTTGTGGTTTAGGATGGAGGTGAATATGGTGGTAGTGTCTATGTGTTGGAAGGATAATTGAATGGATAGCTTATGGGAGGAGATATTAGGTTAGATGCCACATAAGTATAAGGAGAACTAGTGGAAATGTTTGAGGTAGAAAGGACATTGCTAGTTGGTTGCATTTTTGTTGTCACTTAAGGATTTGTATAGGTGGGAATGGAGGTTATGGCTGAAGGGGGAGTAATTTGGATTCCTCCTTGGTTTTGCATATTGTTTGAAGTTTTAGCAACATTGGTGGTGGAAAGAAAATATTTTCTAATGATTTTAGCTATATTACGCACAACTTCCAGTCCTTCATCACTTTCCATCATGAGGTGAATAATATCTATTACAAGTATAACAATGTTGGAAATTTTTTCAGTACTCACGCTATCTTGTAAATGGGATAGGTATTCATGCGTTTTCATTATCTTTTCTTGAGGGATATGATCAACCATTGTTTGATTACTTGGAATAACACTTGTAGGTAAGGTAGGCATAGCAAAGGAGGTATCAAAGGTACATTCCATACCTAGTGAACTAGTACGAACACTAGGAGTAAGAGAGCTAGATAACCCAAGATCCACAACATAAAATGTTGTGGGTCTCACACTTTTTCTCACCACAGTATTAGCAGTAGGACACTAAGTAGTACAACTCATGCAAGGGATAAAACAAAGAAAGTGCAATGAACACAATATCATATTCTTACAATTACACTTGAAATGAAAATAATTGGAATAACAGTAACTCTGCCAATTGTAATAGAAAAATGAAAGAAGCAAACAAAAGCACAAAAAAGAAGATTTAGACCCTAAAAATTACAACTTCAGATTCCATAGGGACTAAGATGCCAAAAAGGTCATCTTTGTCTTGTTGATGAAATTTTAAATTTCTATAAACTAGAATAGAAAGCAAACAATACATATAGGGTTCTAAGCCAAAAACCCATAGAAGGACTAAGATGCCAATAAGGTAATTTTAGTCCTAGTAAAGGTTTTTTTTAGAAAAATAGAAAAATATGAGTTCATAACAGTGTTCCCAAGTTGCCTACTCAGGGACCTGATGTTTAGAAATAGAAAACTATGCAAATGAATGCAAGAAAAAGTGACTAATGAAAAGAAATTGAATTCAAATTTGAATGCAATTTTTTTCAATTTTGAATGCAATAACAATGTTACTAAATGCAACTAGGATGATTAACAATGCAATTTTTAGTTTTCCAATGAGATAAGATGATGCAAGAAAGTAAAAATGCAACCTATATACACTTTCACTAATGCAAATATGAGAAACCCTAGATGCACCTTCAGTAATGCAAATGCAATTCAAAAATGAATCCAACCTACATCTAGCACCTTCATGAACTCCAAATCAGAAAAATAAATTTCCAAAATGTTAGGTTCACCAAATGAATAATATGAAAATGGATGCTTTATAACCTAGGTCATAGAACACCATTTTTCTCCAATTAACATTTGAAGATTCCCTAGGATCCCAAATTGGATTGACTATCAACACAAAGGTGAGTCAAATCTCAACAAGGGAGACCTAGGAAGATTCCTTGGGCTTTTAAGGGTTCACCACCAAGAAAAAGCTTGGAAAAGACAACTTAACATTCAACTCACAAAACCTAGTAATGCAAGCCAAATAATGAGTGAAAATGACAAAATTAAGTAGCAAAAAATTAGGATCTATATACCTAGGAAGTCTGGAAATGTGATATGGATTCTAGAAATACAAGGGTATGTGCAGGATCATGATGGGCCAAAAAGTGGCGATATGATGGGTTTTTGTAGGTTGTGGTTGACAAAAAAAATTTCACCCAAAATTGATAAAACAAAAAGGGTTTTTAAAGGATATTCTCAACTTTCCACCAATATAAATTATGCTTTAATTTGAATTTAATAAATAATTATTATTTATTTTCTATTTTAATTACAAGTCTTGATTGATAGGCTATTGAAAAACATCTATAGCTTTCAAATCACATTTTTGAATCTAAAACATCGTCACATTCTATGATTCACATACTATAGGATTAAAAAGAAATGAATTTCATGAAGTTTTGACCAAGTGGTTAGACATAGGAGTTTTTCTATTTTTTAAAAGTTGTAATAATAATTATATTAATTATTTACAAAATTACAAAAAATATGCATCAATGGAAATGAGTCCCATACTTATATCAAAATATTATAAAAAAATATTATCATTTTATTGTGGTTAGGGTGGTCAGACAGACACCTACTTCTTATTCTTTCCTTGAAATTGAAGTACTACTGCATTGAAATTTCAAATTTTCACCAAATAGATTTTTATTTATTTTTAATTAAACCTAGTATTTTAGAAACTATAGTCAATTTTCTACAAATTCTATTTTTACATATTTTTGAAATAATATAGATAACTTATTCAATTTTTACCTCAAGTTTCCTAACTTTAATTTTTCTTATTTTTTTGCCACTTAAGGGCCTATTTTTCCCATGATGATCTTGCACATACCCACAAAAATATTGTCATAATATGCTAGGGAGGACAAAGGTGCCCTTACCGTTGTCTTAGTCCTACTACTATTTTTCAAGGCAAATGTGAAATCTTCAGACATAAGAAAAGAATCTGAAATAATCTCTACAAAATACCACTTGGATGACTAAGATGCCCTTACTGCTAACTTAGTATCGATCTGAATTTTCACAACTTCGAAATATGATCTTGAGGTTCAATTTCTGTACTTCCTTCCTCTAAGATATGAGGTTGTGAAACCTCTAGATCTGGCCTGTACATGACTTTCCTTGAAGATAACAACTTTGCAATGCAACTTTTTAGTTCAAATGATCTTCAACCTAAATTTCTAAACATAAACATAGAAGAGAAAAAACTTGTTGAATGTTAGTAAATGGGGGTTTTCCTCAGTCAAACCCCTTGTTGGTAATTAAACTTTGGAATGAAATGAAATAAAGGAGGGAAATGATGAATGAACAAAGTGCTATGTTGCAACACACCAAACCATTGTTATGAAATCTACAAACTTGTGTGAAGTGGCTAGCTTAAATGCAAATCTTCACTTGAATGAATGCTTGATATATCTTGAATTGAATTTCTATCTTGACTCAAAATCCCACATGGGTATGTGTAGGATCATCATGGAAAAAAGAAGCCCTTAAGTGGTGAAAAATTCAAAAAAATCAAAGTTAGGCAACTTCACGTAAAAATTTCAATAAGTTATCTATATTATTTCAAAAATATGTAAGAATAGAATTTGTAGAAAATTGAATTTAGTTTCTAAACTATGAGGTTTATTTAAAAATAAATAAATCTATTTGGTGGAAATTTGAAATTTCAATGTAGTAGTACTTAAATTTCAGGGAAAAAATAAGAAGTAGGTGTCTGTCTAACTAGCCTAACCACAATAAAATGATAATATTATTTTATAATATTTTAGATATAAGTAGATGACTCATGTCTAGATGTGATGCATATTTTTTTGTAATTTTTTTCCAAGTAAATAATTAATTATGAATTTTTTATTACAACTTTAAAAAAATATAAAAAAATCATATGTCTAACCACCTTAACTTGGTAAAAACTTCATGAAATTGAACTTTTTTTTTTTAATCCTATAGTATGTGAAGCATAGAATGTGATGCATATTTCGGATTCAAAAAATGTGATACTATTTGAAAGCTATAGATGTTTTTCAATCAACCTATCAATCAATACTTTAGTTGTAATTCAAATAGAAAATGAATAATAATTATTTATTAAATTCAAAGTAAAACATAATTTAAATTGGTGGAAAGCTGATAATCTCCTTTAAAAACCCTTTTCATTTCATCAATTTTGGGTTAAAAAAAATTCATCAGCCACATACCCATCATATCACCACTTTTTGGCCCATCATGATCTTGCACATACCCACATCACAGATGTTAGCTCAAAAACACACATGATACAAGAATTTCTTTGACATGATGTTTGAATCTTGATGATGGCTCCGAATTCTTGATGAATTGCTCTTGAATGCTCTTTTGAACTCAATTATACTATAAGGATGAATACTTCAATGCTTGGATAAGATATGAGACAAAGAACATTGTATATTTTATACTTATCCATGAATAATATCCTGAAATTATACTACAACAAGCAAACATATGAATTCATTTATGAAAGGAGGCTAAATCACACCAAGATTTGAAATTAAATCCCAAAAATAACTTGAGGGGGACTAAGATGTCCTAGGTGGCATCTTAGTCCTAAGGCTTAAAACTTTGGACACAGTCTCCAAAAAGGGGCCACTTTAAGATGCTTTTAAAAAGGGGATCCTAAGACCTTTGGAGGAAAAAGAAACCATAGGTAGCATCTTAGTCCCAGTTCAAAAATCATTAAATTATCATTTAGCCTTTGATGTTTGTCAGGATTAGCCATGAAAAAAAATAATTTATTAGGCTTGTGGATGCAAAATAGGACCAATTAAGACATAAATAAGGATAAATAAAGCAAGGTCAACCCAAACAAGTGTGAAAATGCAATGGTATGCATTTTCCTACACTACAGTAGTAGGGATAACTCACCTACTTAATTTCAATTTAATGAGCATTTTTGCAAGGAAAACATTGCTATTTATAGAAAAATGTCCACTAGCGATGCTGGAAAATAGAAAATTTATTTCCCATCAGTTGGAAATTTAAAATGTATTAAGGTGGTAGGAAGAAAAGGGTAAATCCTACGAAAGAGTTTTAACAAAGTTGTGAGGAGCTAATTTGATATTAATTTAGGCATTGGGAGATAATGCTTATGCATATCACTTGCCACCATGTGTTCACCCTCATCAAACACCAACCAACTCGCTTGTGTTAAAAGACATTTTTTTGAAGCTAGCCACTACTTAGTTAATGCAAACATCTTTTGAAACCATGCTTCCCATCGCTCAAATCTTATCTATGCCAAGGGGCAGCATAGGGAATGTACTAAATTCATTCTTACTACAAGGATGACATTTCTGAGAAGTACGGACCCCACTCTACATGTATCACCTCGCTAGTAGTGCTTAGTGAGATATCAATAGCAACAACACATTTACTACATGTACATTTGAAAATTAAATGTGCGAAAAGGGAAAAAAATTCACTAAGTGTTGAAACCCTTAACAAACGGCTTCTCTAAGAGTTGTTTCTACATAATTCTTCCAAGAATACAAAAATGGCTAAATCATCAACCTCATGTCAGCATCCTAGAGTCTCATTCGTAAGGCTTGGCTATACCAACATCGTTTGAGAAATTTCATATGCCAATGCCTTAGCACTATAGGAATGGAACTTTTCACATACAAAGACCATAGAACAAGGCCACCACATCAAGGATGAGGGGGTTAAATATTTTGCAAACAATATATATGACCCAAAGGTACACATAAACCCTAAAGACCTTAGAGAGGGAGCATTGTAAATAATTCTCACCAAAAGGTTGACTAATGGCTTTTCAACACAACTCTTGCATTTTTGTTTGCCACAATTGATACTGCCCTCCATACATCCATTCCAAAAGTTGGTTGATGTATGCATAGAAAATCTAGATGAAGAAATCAAGGATATCAACGATAATAAGTTGAAGGTTACCATCAATGTGGTAACCATCTGAGACATGGTGTCAATCCCCTTGAACTGCGAAGCTAAGATATTACACCACAGGAGAATGGAGGATTTTTAGGCAACCAAGGATAAATAGTTGAAATTCTTGTGGTCACTAGAAATGGGTGCTCAACTTCCTTGTTCACACAAAAGGGGAAGAAGGGAGGATGGATCCAATTTTATAATGTAAACATTCAAGAATACCTTAGAGATCTCAACCCAATGAAGAATAGGAGAGATCTGACTGTAATATATCATTGGAGATGAATGAAGACAAGAAATTGGTTCACCACCAAGTGTAAACTTGGAAAATGCAAGATGTTTGAAAATGCAATGTGATATGCAAAAAGATAGATTGAATGCAAAATACAATAAAATAGGGAATCCAAATAGAAAGTGTGCACCTAGAAACTTGTAAATGATAGAATGAAGACTATAAATGTCTCTAAAATTCTAGAAAAAATGACTTTTTGGCCTACTGGGACTCATTTGCCAACTTGGGTGAATTAGTGCTCGATTAGGTTTTCTACCCAAAAAGTTGTTTTGAGGAAAAGGGTACTAGAATCTACAAACTAATCTAGAAAAAAAATTAAATGGGACTCATTCACCATTAATGGAAAACCAATCTCATTCTCCTTTTTTTAGAAACTAGAAACTCTAATCTGTACTCCAACATTTTCACTTTCTTGCCAATCTGGGTTTTGGATCTGACTCTATGAAAAACAATTGAAAACTAGAATATAGTTTGATTTGATAATGGGGGGTTTTCCTCAATCAAACCCTTAGTTTGGTATTTAAACCTTAAAAGAGATAATGAAACATGCATGGAAACCCTAGCCTTAAGTGTGTCTAAGACTAGGAAATATGAAACATGATGCAATCCTATTCTAATAAGCAAGAACAAGATATATAAATAAAACTTGAATAATGAAAGACTCACCCTAGGAGATCCTAAATAGCCTCAAATGAATCTCAATGATATAAAAACCTTCCTTATGCTGAGATTTGGAAGATGGAATCACTTAGAAAACAAGTCCTTAGGTTTGGCTTGATGGCTAGTTGCATCCCCCCAACCTAGAATTCCTCATGATTCACCATAGGAATCCATGATCAACTCTTGACAATGCTAGATCTTGAATAAAATTGATCTTGAAGACCTACAAAAATCCTTGAATTTTGCTCCAAAGCTTCAACTTTTCTGCAAATAGATTTGTGATTGTTCTTGTGAAAGATTCTCAATATTTAACTCTTGAATTTTCTTACTTAGGTTTCTTAGATGTCTTGAAAATGAACTAAAAACTTATATAATTCATAGGCATTAAAATCTAATTGATCATTATTTAGACCTCAAGGGCTGACATCCACTAGAAATTTGAATTAAGTCGATGAATTTCCCGCTCAAACTTGAAAAATTCCCCAAAAGGGACTCATTCACGACTCTTGGTGAATGTGTCCCACCAAAGGGGACTGATTCGCCCAAGGTGGTGAATGGGTCCCACCTAAGGTTTTTGAGGTGGGTTTCAGGATTTAAATGTTTTAAATGCTTTTTGTCAGGATTTTATATGATTTTTAAATGGAATAAGCCTCAAGATCTAAAATAATTGGTCCTAGGGGCCTATAAATGCTAATTTAAAGGATAATAAATGTAAGGGTGTCCAAGATAAGTCCAAATTAGACCAAGGATTGTACTATCTCATAGAAGGGAGTACAATTTGAATGTCCACAATTTGGTAAGGATAAAATGAATGAGGAACCGAAGAGCAATAAAATAATCTTCCCTCTAGAACACTGAAATTTTCATTTTGACATATAGGCAATTTTCTCAATGCTAACTTTTATATATGGCCATGAAAATTATGTTAGGATCTACGAGTTCTAGATGGTCTTGGCCTTCATGCTCAAGAAAGAAATGAGCTAGAAGCTATTTGATTTCATGAAGAAAATCACTGAGAAAAATGTCAAAATAACTAATAGATTATAATGGTGCTTTCGAGTTTAGGTATTCATCTTTTCTCCTGCACTTGATTTTACATCAAAACCCTGAGTTCTTTAGTAGAAATCTACCACTTAGTAGGTTTGATACATCAGGGTTGTATGAGCCAACTTGAGCGTAGACCCATGTGCTTTCCAGCACATAGGATTATTATTTTTTCAATTATTTTCTACAATAGATACTTTTGGATTTTTCCCCACATTCACTAGGTGGCTTTTCTCCTGAGGGTTTGGATTGGATGAAACCCACCAAACCCTTTTTTATTATTTTATGGGAGAATTTTTTTCTTTTATCAAATGTCATGGGAGGACCCGATAGTCTCAAAAAAGATCTTCCACAACTCCAAAGACCCAAGGTTGGTAGGGATCAGTTGCCAAAGAAACTAAATCAACTAGTGCAACCCCCTACAAAGAGAAGAAAAATCCAAGAATTTGGTAGACCAAGCTCCATGTATAGAGGAGAAGAGGTGAACTTTGTTCTAATTGTATCTTTAGCCTAATAATCCAGGTAAGTTTTGAACCCACTATCCTTCCTTCTACTACATCTTTGGTTATTGTTTCCCCCTCATCTACAGAAGAAAATCTTCCATCCATGGATTCTGACATCCTTGTCCTTAACACACCCCCAAACAGATTTGATAATGATCCCCATGAAGAAACCCCACATTTCGAGCATGCATCTTCCACCTTGACCATGATTGAATCTTTGATTGCCTTATAAAAGGCACAAGTTGTAAACACTAAGATGCCTATGCTGCAAGTTTCATCACCCCTGCCTACTTCTAGGAATATGCCTCTTTTTCAACCTGCTTCCCCTTTTACACTAAGAGACACTCCCCTTCTCAACTTATACATGACATCCTAACCTTTTCAATGATAACACTTCTTTTTGCCTCCCCAAAAACTCATTCAATTGAGAGTACTCCTTATGTCACCCTCTATGGCCTCCCCATTGGTGTTCCTCTTGCCATGCAAAGTATTGAGTCTCCATAGAGCCTTTAGGGGCGACAAGAAAGGAAGGAGAAGTTGTGGATAAAATCCACGGTGAATCTAGCTACCCCAAAGCTAGAGACTTGTTTCTATGAAGAGAAAAATACTTTGTGGGTATGTGCAGGATCATGAGGGGCCAAAAAGTGGCAATATGATGGGTATGTGGCTAACAACTTTTTTTTTACCCAAAATTGATGAAACAAAAATGGTTTTTCAAGGATATTCTCAACTTTCCACAAATATAAATTATTCTTTACTTTTAATTTAATAAGTAATGATTATTCATTTTCTATTCGAATTACGACTAAAGTCTTGATTTATAGGCTGATTGAAAAACATCTATAGCTTTCAAACAGTATCACATGTTTTGAATCTAAAACATGTGTCACATTCTATGATTCACATACTATAAGATCAAAAAAAATAAAAATTGAATTTCATGAAGTTTTGACCAAGTTAAGGTGGTCAGACATACAAATTTTTTATATTTTTGAATAGTTCTAATAGAAAAATTATAATTAATTTTTTACTTGGAAAAAAATTACAAAAAAATATGCATCACATTAGGACATGAGTCCTCTACTTATGTATAAAATCTTATAAATTTTTTTTATCATTTTATTGTGGTGAGGGTGGTCACACAGACACCTACTTCTTATTTTTTCCTTGAAATTTAAGTACTATTGTATTGAAATTTCAAATTTTCACCAAATAGTTTTTGTTTTCTTTAAAAAAACCTAGTAGTTTAGAAACTACATTCAATTTGCTACAGGTTCTATTCTAATTTATTTTTGAAATAATATAGATAACTTATTCAAATTTTTATGTCAAGTTGCCTAACTCTGATTTTTCTAATTTTTTTGCCACTTAAGGCCCTATTCTTTCCATGATGATCCTGTACATACCCTTGTTGATCTTAGCTATGAGGCTACAAGTATCCAAACGAAAAGGATAAATGTAGTTCGAATACTTTGACATCTAAGTCATGGGTCTCAATTTGAGAAAAACTATTTGTCATGACAAAGTAGGCCTAACTAAGGAAGAAAAGAAGGTGGTCAACACTTACTATGAAAAAGTGAACAAGAAATTGAAAAACTGCAAGGCAAAGTTGGTAAATATAAAGGCCACAATAGAAAGATTGCAAGCAAAGATCAAAGGAAAATATTTGGAGATGGTCTACTTAAGGAAGGAACATGGCTAGTAGGGTGAAGTGACTAAGCTGCTCAAGGAAGCTCATAGTGAGAAGGATCGGCTTCATGTTTACTTGAAAAGATTGAAATATGAGATCAAAGTCAAGTGTAAAACAACTATGGAGCATTGATGGAGGAAAAAGGATCTTGACAACACCACAACCAGATAAAATAATATATATAGAGAGTTGCAAAAGGAGCTACAAGAAATGGATAGGCATAAGGCCGATTTGTAGGAAGATTTGGTTAAGGCCACCAGTGAACTCCAAAGGACCCTAGAAAAAATAGAGAAGGAAAGATAGGAGAAGAAAGATTTTGAGTTTATCCTATAGACTCACAATGGAGAGATTAAGAAGCTATCCTCAAAACATTTGAATGCTCTCTAGGAAATAGAGAAATTAAAGCAGAGCATGAGAGCTTAGGAAACCTAGTCCCAACATGAATTGGTTGTGGCACAAGCATCCTAGTTCCTCTGATACTCAAAGGAATTCTATCATCCTATTCAGAAAGGATTATGATTGTAGTAGCAGCCTTAAGGAAAATATTGAAATTCGTAATGGATAGGTAGGGACTAAACACCAAGGTTGGCCTAGTAGTTGAGAAAATTCTTCAAATGGTCACCCCTCATTCTAAGGAATTAAGGAGATTAATCAATAAGCTTTATAAAGTGACCAAAGAAGCATTGAGATATGTAGGATTTCCTAACCAAAGTGTCATGGCTAGAAAGGCGAATGAATTTATTGCTTGCAATAAAATTTCCCAAGAAAGTAGGGCTTGTCAAGTAGCATTGACCAAAAAGGTTAGGGATATTAGGGAAGACTTATAGGCCCTAATGTAGATTGGATTTCCCTCCTTATTTTTCAGTTGATGGAGAATTAATCTCAAAGGAACTAATCAAAGAGGGCATTCAGATCAAATAATAACACTTCTCATCACTTCAAGGCCTGAGCCCATCTCCTTTGGTTGCAATGTTCGAGAAGTTACTCCTTTATATATCTTGCCTCTACTACCACATTAGTGTTGTTGCTTCAAAATGGGGAGGAGTTTCTTTCAAATAGGTTCTTGATCTTTATCAGGCCTATGAGATATTATGTTCCCTCATTTTTCCATTTCATGGATACTAGGAGTCCCAACATGCTTCTTTCGTCAAAATTTGAGGATTATTTTATATTTGTGTTCATACCTCTACAAGTGAAGGTCGCCAATGAGTCACCAAAAACTATGGAGCAAATTTTTTCCTTCAATATTTTTGACCCTTATAGGTCTTCTTTTGGCCACTAATTTTTTATGTTATGATGAAACTATGCCTCGAAGGCTAAAGGTTACTCTTGCATAAAAGTACACAACATGCCAAGTGGTGGCTATGAAAATTTTCTTTAGATCATCTTCCTTTCACGACCGAACCAAGACACATGTCTTCTTGGCAGTGATTTTCCCCAAACTACTCTTGTAAATTTGGAGATCGCTTGCTAGCATGCCATGTTAGCCATTTTGTCAAGTGGGTTATGTCTTCAATGGATGTATCTCTTTAAGGAGAGTTTGTTTGATAGTGCAGTGGAGTTCTTACTTTTATGGTTAGAATTTTGGGGTGGTGTCATCATTCCTTGTAGCTGATCGAATCATGCTTTTCCAGACTATGATAGGATTTTATCATCATCTAACAACATATCTTTATAGAACTTCAACAATATCAAGAGCCATTAATGAAGTAGCTCAATGTTTATTAATGAAGATTATTGCAGTGTAATAAGGCATATCAAATTACGGTCTATCAGGCATGGACACTAGGAAATTATTCATCTCTATTGGTTGTGGTGGTGGTTCCTCCTTGCTATGATTTCTTTAGGCTTAGTCATTTTTTTCTTCCCAACAATGAAGGGTATGTGGCATTTTGTGTCCATCTCATTAGAAGTATGGAATTGCTCAAAAATTGAAATGTTGTACATAAAAGCTTTGGCACATCTCAATTGTTTTTGTTTTCCCTGCAATTCTCTTTTCCCCTTTCCCCAAACATAAAGAAGAGTCATCTTCTTTAACAATCTCAAAGGTTATTTAGTGAGGTTTAATTTGGTCCCCCACTCACTGAATTTCCCATAATGTTGTTCGAAGAGGAACAAGGTTTTATGATCAACAAATCCTATTCATCTCTCTTCCCCTAGGGAAAACATTATTGAACAAGAGAATGCCATCATTGATAAAAAAAAAAATCCAACCATTGATAACTCCCTTACTTCTCATGAAGTCATTTTAGAAGAACCAACCTTTGAATGTCATGAACATTTAGTTTGTAGCTCTCCTAAAGAATCTCCTACTAGGAAAGAAATCATGGTGAAAGAAAACATTAATATTGACAAATTTCATTCAAACAACAATATTGATGCTTCCTTAGATAAAGATGATAAAGTGACATTAGAGTCCCCTTCACAAAGAGATCATGAAAAATAAGGACAATCCTTTTGAGGTTATGCACATTAAATATCCCTTAAAGCGGTCTCCTGAGCCACTTCTTACCATCTACCCACCCCCACATCAACCTCAAATTCAAAGTAAACCTATGCTTATCTTAGAACTAGCTACAAGGCAACTTCATAATGATAATGTTTCATAGCAACCAAGTTACAATACAATTGCTCATATGTATACTACTAGTAACAATCCACAACCAAGGAAAACAATTCCAACATCCCTCCCATTGCCTCAGCCCATCTTTCCTAGTGTTCCTCATTTTCCCTTACAAAGTGGAAAGGAGTATGATCTTGTTGAACAACTTAAAAATACTCTTTCTAAGATATCCTTATGGGACCTTACTCAAGCCTCACCTAGTTATCATAACATGCTTGAAAGTTATTTACAACAAGTTCCTAACCCTCCTAATGTGCAATCAAATGATGTGGCATCCCAAATTAAAGCTATAGCTCCAGTCAACTTATACATTACTTTCCTTTATGATAATTTACCTTCATTAGAAGAGAAAAAACAAAATGAATATTTCATGATAATAGCTCACATTAATAGAATTGGGATAAAGAGAACTCTTGTTGACAATGGTTCAGCCCTTAATGTGTGTAGTGTGAACCTTTTGTAGAATATTGATATGGATAAGAGTAACATTGTCCCTGATTCTTTGTCTATCCATGGGTTTGACCACATAGGAAAACAACATCTTGGAGTTAGCACATTACATATTAAATTTGGGAAGGTAATATTAAAAACTTTGGTCCATGTTATGTCTCATGGTCTTTCATATAATCTTCTTTTAGGAATTCCATGGATCAATGCAATGAATGGGGTGCCTTCCACCCTTCATCACAAAATTAATTATGTCTACAAAAAAAAAGTGTATAAAATCAATGATGACCCTAAACCAAATAGTTGTTTGAAAATTGGGAAATGTAAAGAAAATCCTTTGGAAACATTGACACCAACTACACAAGTGGAAACTGTGCAAGAGAAATACAAAGGAAAGCATATCAAGGAAGTCACAAAGTTATTAGAAGATGATTTGGGTTCCTTAGATTTCACATCTACATTCACAAGAGAATACAAGATCACAAACATAGTCTAAAAAGGGAAAATAAAAAGTGGTAATGTCAATACAAAATTCAGAAATATCTTTGAAAGTATCCACCTCAACCACCTTAGAAGAAGAAGCAAAGTACACAACAAACTTTTATGAAGTTGATTATGAGCAATCACCAACTTCAAAAGGAATGGAAAATATTTATGGAAGAGGTTATGAACTTATGAAACAACTTGGGTATAGTGGAAAAGAATGAGGTGCTAGAAAACAAGGTACCTATGTCCCCATAGATCCTAATACACAAGAAATAACTATTGATCTTGGTTATTGTCCCTCAAAAAAAAAAAAACTTCACTCAATATCAACACTCTTACAAAGATTCTCCTAAGCCAACTTTAACTTTGGTGCATCCTGAACTGATAGATACTACATGTGGGAATATCTCATTTGATATGCATCAAGCTAATCAATAACAATAGTTGCTACTCCTTGCCATGTAATAGTTTTAGGATCATAGCATGCTAACTATTGCATGTTTTACATTCATTGTAAGTCCTTTCCGTGTTGCAAGAAGTAGTATATCATCATCCATTTTTGGCTCATTCTTGTTCCATGCTTAATGGAGGGAAGGGGTAAGACAACCTTGTCCTAGTTTGGCACTTGATGTTGTCCCTTTGGCTAGTTGTCCTCTTTCCCTATATATTGATCGGAATTGAAATATTAACAACCTACTATAGGTTGAATCATATGTGCCTTACTAGTCTTTTACATTATTTTTCTTTTTCATTTTTCCTTATGTGATTTCATGTGCACAATGTGATCCCCCATATGGTTTCATCTAGTGTACATCTCTCTCTTTTAGTGCATTCCTCTATATGTATCTACATTCTTCTCTATGTCACAAATATATATCTTTCTTTGCTTGTCTTGTGTTTTCCTTTTAGGGATGATGCAAAGAATCAAGGCATTTAGCTCTCTTCCATGTTGACCTGAAAGGATTTTTATTTTATTTTTTATCTCTCTATGTGCCATTCTTCCATTTCTACAAGTATTTTGGGAATGGTGACATTTTAGAGCTCTATAACAACATTGTGGGTGATACCACAATAGTGGTTTATAATTTTTGGCCAAACTAGACACTGAAATATTTTTTTCTAACCAAATCTTCACTTTTGGGCACCTATAGCGGCTAAACCATGAGGAATTTGAAGTTGATGCAAACTAGAGTTTTGTGGAATTTTGTCTATAAATTCTAAATGTATTTTTTTCAAAAAATTTGGAATCAGATTGTACCTCCTTTTCCATCTCCCTTGAAAACTAGTTTTTTTTAGAAAACAACATTTTAAAGGAGTGACGCTCATCATATAACATATAAATTTTTTTCCGTGAAGGATAAAATTATAATTATTTCAAATTTAGATTTTTAACTCCAATATTGAGTGCTTCCACTTGGTTAGATAGTGTTTTATTGAATATTTTTTCGTTAATCAAGTTTCAAAGTCAATCCAATTACAATTCAGACATAGGCGGACCATAGAATGCAAAAAAAAAATTAGTATATATCAAAATTCAATTGTATTTATTTTTGTTGGATCAAGGACTTCAATATCCAGTGCACTCATATTTTTCAAAAAGAAAATTTGATAATATTTTATTTGTCCACATGTGTAGAATAGAGAGCTTCATTTTCATTGAAAAACCTATGTTTAATAAAGCTAAAAAAAGGTAGATAATAAAACCAAAAAATATTTAAATTATAGTTGTTGGATAGCTCATTCTAAGGACTACCTGATTCCAATTGGGTTTGTGAAGTCTCCTCCATTTTCAATCTCAACCCGAGCTTCAAAGGGAAAAAATTATGGTTTTCTTTGTGCCATAGAGCAAGGAGGTGGGAAAAGGGGGGTTCACTCAAACTAGGGGGTTCAAGCAAATCCCTTGTGGTTCGAGCAAACCATGAACCTTGGTTCATTCGAACCCCTTTTCAAAAAGGGGTTTTCATTATTTTTTTGGTGGGATGGGGTCCACCTTGCATTTAACTAGTTGGTATGAACCAAGGTTCATTTGACCCCTTTTTTGGTTTGCTCAAATCAAAGGGTTCATTCTAACCCCAAAAACCAATTTTTTTTGTATGGGGTCATTTTTTGTCACTTTTCCTTCCTCACTCAAATTGTAAACTACTTTTCTGTGTTTACACTTGTAGAAAAGATATACCATAGATCCTTTATGTATCTTTTGGGGTAACCCCTCCTTCCTTTTTCATGATGTAGCTTTATTTTGGAAACATATGACTTTGCATAGGTCTTTCAGAGTAAGCTCTCATATATTAGAATTGAGCATTGGCTAATTTAAAGAAATTTCTCACAACAATCGTGTTCACAACTACTGTATAGTAGGATCATACATGTCGATAATATCTTTTGAAATTTCTCATGTTTTATGGTTTGGTTTTCTTTTCTCTTGTGATGTTTCCTTTTCTTGGTGGTGTCATTTTGTTTGATGTCCTCCAAGAGTGTGATATTTCCTAACATACAAATTTTCTCTTAGTGGTGATGCGATGCACTGCATTCCCTAAGTTGTGAAAATTTTACTCTTGACTTGTCCTCTCTTGGAGATATTAGAAACAATGTTCCCTAAGAAAAATACCTTACAAAAATGAAGAAATATCCCCTTGAACAAAAAACATATATATATTATGTTCAAAAGTGTTTGACATAACGTAGCTTGCTAACCTTGTGAAACTTGAAACCTAATAAAGGCCATCAAACATAACACACCTTGCTTTCCTGTGGAGCCTTCCCCAAGTTCAAAGGTATTTGGCATAATGTAGCTTGTTAAGCTCTATGGAGCTCAAACTCTAATTTCAATCCCACCTAGAATAACACACCTTGTTTTCTTGTCAAGCCTTTCCTAGAATTGTAGTGCCTTATTAAATTTGTTAGGAGGATAGCTTTGATATGGTATGGGAGCCTAATATGATTATCTCATTTTCCACCCTTTTGGAAGATTCACCTAGTGAACAGCTAGAAGTTCTACTACCTCAAAGTGAGCACAAAAAAATAGCTTGGATGTGTTCCACATTGTGTTGGATAGTCTATTCTTGATCTTCTTGATCTTGGATGTTTTATGATTGTGTATCTTTCTCATTTCTCCATACATAAGTTTTTTTAATGTATAATTTAGTGTGAGTTTAACATGGGATCATACCCTCACTAAAGGGAAAAATGTAGTGTAGGAAAAAGAATCCCTTTTTCACACTTAATTTGGTAATAAATAATAATAAAATGAGTCTAATGTTTCCTTAATTTACTATTTTAATATGTTTTACATATTCAAATTAATTTTAGGGCCATTTTAAATTAAATGGACTTAATTGTTAGGGTGTTGTAAGGTGTACCTTTACATTTTCACACTAATCAAGGGATTTATTAATTGTCTAAGGTTGATTTTCCTTAGTTGGCCACTTTAATTCAAATCTAATACTAATTAAATGTAAATTATGAGTGATATAACCCAACATTAATAAATTCCATTACACAACACTTAACTTTGGAAGATGGGTGTCCTAGATAAGTGACCTAGGACCCATTCATCATAGGGAAAATGGGTCCTCACTTAATCCTCTGACCCTAATTTTGCATAATCTTTAACATCATCCAATGTGTTTCTTACGTAAGTGACCTAGGACCCATTTTCCACATGGAGAATGGGTCCTCACTTAGACCTAGGACCCTTCTTTGAAATATGTTTTTGGTGGTATTTTAATTATTTTAAATCTATAATTCAATGTTGGCTTGCGATATTTGAATTTGGGGGAATTAATGTTAAGATATGTATAAATACAAGGCTATTTCACTTAGTTTCACCTATCAATTTCAAGTATTCATGCATTCTAGCAAAATTTATGAGCAAGTGTACTCAAGAGCAATTCAAGATCATTTTCAAGGAATTCAAGGGAAAATTTATAGAAGGATATTGCAGTAAACAAGATTCCATTGTCATATCAAAGATGTATTGCATCATGCATGTTTTTTGAGCTAATATGTTCAAGAGCAATTAAAGCATATTCAAAGGAATTATCTCTAATCAAGTTTCATGATCAAGATTTGCATTCATTGATGCCACTTAATGGTAATTTGCAGGTTTTTTATCGAAGGTCCAAATAAGGTTTGTCAAGTTGTGACATTATTGTTCATTCATAATTCCTTCTTTCATGTTTCATTTCATTTGAAGGTTTAATTACCAAAACAGGGCTTAACCAAGGCAAATCCCTATTCCCTAATAAAACAAAAAAATTCTCTCTTTGATGTGTTATTACAAATTTTAGGTTGAAGATCAGTTGGGTATGTGCAAAATCATGATTAGCCAAAAAGTGGCAATATGATGGGTATGTGTAGGGTATGTGGTTGATGACTTTTTTTTTTACCCAAAATTGATGAAATGAAAAAGGTTTTTAAAGCAGATTCTCAAATTTCCACCAATATAAATTATGCTTTACTTTGAATTTAATAAATAATTATTATTCATTTTCTATTTGAATTATGACTAAAGTTTTGATTGATGGGCTAATTGAAAACATCTATAGCTTTCAAACAATATCATATTTCTTGAATCCAAAATATGTGTCACATTCTATGCTTCACATACTATAGGATTTAAAAAATAAAATTGAATTTCATGAAGTTTTGACCAAGTTAAGGTGGTCGACATACGAGTTTTATATTTTTTAAAAGTTGTAATAAAAATTACTAATTAATTATTTACTTGGAAAATATTATAAAAATATGCATCACATTCGTACATGAGTCCTCTACTTACATCTAAAATATTATAAAAAAATATTATCATTTTACTGTGGTTAGGGTGGTCAAACAAACACCTACTTGTTTTTTCCCTAAAATTTAAGAACTACTACATTGAAATTTCAACTTTTCACCAAATAGAATTTTTTTTAAAAAAATAAACCTACTAATTTAGAAACTAAATTCAATTTTCTATAGATTCTATTCTTACATATTTTTGAAATAATGTAGATAACTTATTCAATTTTTTATGTCAAGTTGTCTAACTCTGATTTTTCTATTTTTTTTGCCACTAAAGGGCCTGTTTTATCCTTAATGATCCTGCACATACCTAGTTGGACAAAAAAATTGATGAAAGTTGCAAGAAAGTTTTCAAATCACAAAAGCTAATCTACAAGATTTATCTTCAGGTTTTTGACAGTGAACAATTAGAATCTTGAAGTGCAAAACTAGTAGAAGAGAACCTAGAAAACATTTTCTAGGAACCCTAGCAAAGAGCCATTCACCATAGTGTGAATGAGTCCTTAGTAAGCCATAAAAAACAACTTTTTGTAAGAGGTGCACAACATTTATCCCTTCCAAACTCTCCCTGAATTCTATAGTTTCCATCATTATTATGTTTAACCTTCTAAATTCACTATATAGATCACAATTTGAAGTTTATTTGATGATCTTAATCTTTCTTCCCAAAGTGCTATTTAGCTTAGACCCCCGTCCTAGAAAAAAGGGAAATTTGCTAGGTTCACACCTTGGGTTGACTCACCTAATGGTTGTTGGTCAACTATTGGTGTGGATCTCATTTCCTTAAATCAAAATAGAAGAATAGGACCCCTTTTCCCTCTTTGGATCAACTTTTCCATTTTGGGGAAATTCACTATCCAATTTTTCTATGTTTCAATGATTATGTGATGGATGTTATACTTATGGATGAATGTTTAGATTAAATTATATCATGATCTAATAAACATTTACATGTATATATGTTAACTAAATACAGTGATGATCTAATTTGCTAACTAAAAGACTTTAGTCAAATGCAATACATGGATATATAGTATAATAAAACACATGTTTACATCATATCATAAAATAATAGAATAGTTGTGTTTATGAAGGAATTCCATAGCATAACGAACTACAATCCATGAGGAATGAGTGTTACACACATGACAAATAAACACTATCCATAGTATCAACAAAGATGCATCACATTGATAGGATGTTTTAAAGGTGTTCCATCCATAGATGGCAGTCCATAAGCACCAAAACCATACATGGAGATGATATTGTAAGGGCCCAACCAATTATGACTAAACTTCCCTTTTTGGTTGAGAAACACATTTACATTTCTCTAATTCTCATAAAGAACCAAGTCACCTAGCTTGAAAGTTCTAGAAATAACACCCTGATTATAACATTTAGATAGTGACCATTGATAACCCTAAAGATGATTGAGGGCCTGTAGTTGATGCTTCTTGAGAAAATAAAGCTAATACAAATGATTAGCATGGTAAGTGTCATAATCAATTAACCCTTTAAGGAAAACTTTCAAAGATGGAATTTCCAACTCTAAAGGAATGATAGCCTTGATACCATACACAAGGTTATATGACATAATGCGAGTCGTTTTATGAACATTAATGTGATAGGCCAAAAATATGTATGTTAATTAAGTTTTCCAATCTTTACCATGTTTATTTACTATTTTTTGGAGAATCAACTCAAGAGTTTTATTAGACACTTCAGGTTGGAAATTCGATTGAGGATAGTATGGTGTAGAAAATAAATTTTGAATATGAAACTTCTCCAAGAATTTCTTCACCTCTTTGTTATTTAATGGAGTACCATTGATAGTTTCATGGGTAGAAGGAAATTTGAAACGAGAAATGATTTTGTTTAGAAAAAGAGCTATAGATTCCTTCAAAATTCATGGATTGAAGTGGAACAACTTCGACCCATTTTTTAAAGTAATCAGTAGCAGTAATGATAAATATATGTCCTTTAGAAGAAGGAAGTGACATTTTTCCAATAATATCCAACACCCATTTTTTGAATGGCCAAGGAGAGGTCTGATTTTGAATCTCTTAAGAAGGAGACTGAATAAGGTTACAATGTTTTTGACACAGCTATAGGCACATCTTGAGCAAAGAAAAGGAGTCCTGGTCCATTATTTTCCAAAAGTATCTCATGTGAATCAATTTACGCACTAGGGATTTACCACACAAATGTCCACCTCCAAAGCCTAAATGGGTTCCTTGAAGGAAAAGGGGTATTTCAATTTTAGTGAGACACCTTAAAGAAGGAGACCATTATAATATTTTTGATAGAGGAAATTTGATAATATGATTTATTACACTAAAACTTTTTGTATCAAAGTGCGAGCATTCTTTATCACATCATCCAGAAAATTTCTAGTTTTTGGATAATAATAAATATTAGAATACCATTCCTTTGAGTCCACATGAGCACACACTAGACCATTAGATTCAGGTTGATTTTAGATAGAATGAAAGTAGATAATATAAACCACAAAATGGTACTCTTCTATGCCTTCATCTAAAGATACAAGGGAGGTGTCAGTCAGAATTTCTTTTATATGTTGATTTTCTCTCTAGGAACACTATCTATTGTAAAAGAAGAGAAAAAATTGAGCAAGGATAAGGCTGAATCCTAATACTAAAATAGCTTATTCTACTTGGCTTGATAAGTTCATGTAATTTGATTTATGATAATTTTAGAATCACCATGTATGTCAAGATGTTAAATGTTTACTGCAATCACACCATGCAAGCCAGTTATGAGGGATTCGTACTCAATGATATTATTACTATAATGAAATTCCAATCAAAAGGATAGAGAAACTATCTTTCCTTTAGGTGAGATTAAAACTACACCTACTTCATAGAAAACTTGACATCTCGGCCCATCAAAGTACATCTCTGACAATGGCTCACAATTTGTTGCAAAAATTTCTTCATCTGGAAATAAATCCAAATTAGGAAAGGATTGAGATGAGGGAGCTTATTCCAATTGATTAGAAACAACTTGACCCTTAATTGCTTTCTAAGTAACAAACATGATGCCAAAATAAGAGAGTAACATTACCCATTTGACCAACCTTCGTAAAATATCAATTTTGGTGAAAAAAATTCTTGAGAAGGTGACTTTTTACAATGACATGAGTTTCAACATGAAGAAGATAATGTCACAATTTTTTCTTCATTGTGGAATAATGAGTTTCATAGTCAACAAGAATATGGCTAATGTAGTAGACCACTCTTTCTTTACCATCATCATCACATTGAGATAACAAATTTGTTAA
Source organism: Sequoia sempervirens (assembly GCA_007258455.2). Taxonomy (NCBI): domain Eukaryota; kingdom Viridiplantae; phylum Streptophyta; class Pinopsida; order Cupressales; family Cupressaceae; genus Sequoia; species Sequoia sempervirens. The sequence continues at coordinate 635,314,100 of VDFB02193867.1, forward strand.
GGCATGAGGTAATGTAGAGATATAAAGAAAAAATGGTTTTTCTTGCATAGCTAGAATTAGGATAGGAGGATTGGCCAAATAACTCTTGATTGACTCAAAATATTTTTCACACTCATCATCCCATTGAAAAAAAACACCTTTCTTCAAAAATCATATGAAAGGAAGGGTACTATTTTCCAATTGAAATAATAATCTATAAATTTCCTAAATCTTTCCTTGCAAACTATGTAGTTGAGAGCAAACGCAATCCAGGTTTGGAAGGTGGGGGTGGGGTCTTTCATGACCATAGGGGTAGATTTGTGATGGCATATTCGATTAACTCAGGGATCTAGTCCATTAGTTTTGTTGAGGTGGTAGTGGCTTTATATTGCATCAAAATTTCTATGCAAGATGGGTTCTCTAACTTAATTATTGAAGGGGACTCAAGGAATACTGTCCTTATGCTAACTTGGCTTGCTTCTCCCTACTAGACTCTTCAAGACCCCATGTCCTTGGCTTGCAATCTAATGATTTACCTTAGGAATAACAGAGTGTATCACATGTTTAGGAGCAACAATAAAGTTTTTGATGCCTTAGAAAATTTAGGAGCCTTTACTCCTAATTTGGTAAAATGGGATAATATCTGCTATATCCCTAGTTAGGTTCTTGATTTAATTTGTAATGATATGAAAGGATGACCAATCTGAGATTGGGTTGGATTTATTGTCAACTCGCTTTAATAGTTGAAAAAATTGTCATTTATGGAAACTTGAGATTCTTAATCACACTTTGATGGGTCATTGCTACTTGCTTCGACACTAGTTTTTGAAAAACCATCTCCATTTCTAGTTTTTCTATGCTTTATTTCTCATGAGCAGCACAACAGATGGTGATTTAGTCCAAGAGGAACCTACTACTTGTGATGGTTGGAAGCAGGATAAAGAGGTCCAAGAGATTAGTGAAAGGGGAAGTTGGCCTCGTACATGGAAGTGATGCAAGTTGTTAACCCCAAATTGTCCATGGAATTCGCCAATTCATGGGAAAATGAGACCGTGATTGTGGGTAGTGTTTATTTTGCAATGTACCTTGATCTTATTGCACATGTTGTAGGGATTTATTTGGATGGTATTTTTCTTCCATGCAAGTCCAAGATCCATTACCAGGAGGGGATGAAATGGTTCTTGAAAGATGGTGAGAAGGTTAACAAATTATAGAACGCTTTCAATCGTGCAGACCTTCCTAGTGGTTGGAGTAGCATAGTTGAGATTCTCATGAGGTATGTCACTCTAGAAGGGTATTTTAATCACTTCCACACCCACCTTTTACCAATTCTCAATCACCTCAGGTGCAATATTAATATTAATTTCCCTTTTTGGATTATGTCTTCACTTGAGCAATCTTTCAGGAATGTCTAGGCCAAATGTAAAAAACTCCCCTATATCAAGGCCTAATCCCATGTTTATGTAAGTATCATGAGGCCTTACTTCCCTCCCCTACTACTGTGCACAAGAATAATTTAACTATTCTAGACCCCACTATTGCCTCAATGGACCCCAACCCTTTTGTGACTATCGAAAAAACTCTGCCTACCATCTTCCATAGTACCAGGGCCTAGGGTAAAGCCCCTACTAATGATAATACCCCACTCATTCTTATTAATTGCAAACCCCTATCTGATCCTATGTCCACGACCATATCTTCTAAGTTGGGGGAGTCTAATAACACCAATGACTATGATGATTCTTGGAACCCCACGCCAACTAATTCCCTTACTCACTCCTCAGCTCATGGCAATGAATCGGAGGTCCCAAACACACTAAGCAATGATAATTGTACCCATATTAATACCCCCAACCTATGCATCAAATTGGATGAACCTAGGAATGTTCCTAGGTCTATATCCATTTTCCTATCAACTCTACAAGTGAAAATTTGAATGAAATTGCTAATACTTTCAACGTTCAAAAAGATATCATGAAATGGCTCCTAAGACATCTAGTTACTGCTAATGAGAGGATTCAAATCCTTGAAGGAAAGGTGTTGGAACAATAGATTGCATGGCCTAGCGAGGTGGAGAATAAAGCACATTAGGATATGATTACATCCTTGGTTTGGTCGTTTGAGAGGTGAGAAAGGTGGGAGAAAGAGTTGGATGATCTTTGGTTGATTGTTGGCTCAAAAGAAGATGAAAAGAGCTGAATGGTTGAAATTGACGCTATTCACCATATCTAGGAGGAGACCATTCAATGTTTGAGGGTTATCACCAACTATAGCAAATAAACTATGAAAAATATAGCTCTCACTCTTCAGATGTTTCAAGATGAGATATGAAAGAGCCAAGGGAAATGGCTTGTAGATGGGGAGGATGATGGTAATGTGCAGAAGAAGGGTGAGAAGGTGGACACCTTGGCTCATGTTGCTACCAAGGATAACTAGGCTAGTCTTCAGGGGCCTGTGACTTTCAAAAAGAAGCTTGATTTCCTATCTCAGGAGTGGAACATGATCAATAGTCTCAAGCTCTTAGGAAACTTGTAGGTGTCTGGTTTTTTTGTGTTGGTATTAGTCTTGTGGTTTCTTTTTGTTTACTTCTTGTTGGTTGAACTGTTTACGATCTATTTTTTAATTTTCTTTTTGGTCTTCTCACTGTTTGTGAGTTATGGGTTTGCCTATATGCCTAGTTTGTAATGGGTACTAGCCCTTCTAGTTTTAATATAATCAAAACTATGTAGTTGAGAGTTGTTTCTTGATGGAGGCATGTTAACAATTTCATCAATCTTATTTGTATCAACTTTTATTCCATGGTGAGAAACAATAAATCCTAAAAGCTTTCTTGTGTCAATGTCAAAGACACACTTAAAAGGATTTAGCCTAATCTTATAGAGTCAAAGCCTTTCAAAAATAAGACGAAGATTTTTTATGTGATCTTGACAAGTTATAGACTTAGCCAAGATATCATCAATGCAATCGTCTAAGATTTTATGAATGAAATCATGAAAGATAAGGATCATTACCCATTGGTAAGTTTCTCCTACATTCCTTAACCCAAACAACATGACCACATAACAAAAAGTACCCCAAGGGGTAGTGAAGGCTATGTTATACTAATCTTCTAGGTTAATACAAATCTAATTATAGACCAAGAAGTTGCCCATGAACTCCAATTAGGCATTATTTTTAGTTGATTCTACAATCATATAAATATTAGGAAATAGAAATTCATTCTTAAGAGAAGCCTTCTTGAGATCACAAAATTCAATACAAATGTGAATATGAACACTAGGTTTTCTAACAACAACAATATTTGATATCCAAGGTGAATATTTAATACGACAAATGTAGTCTACTTTAAATAGCTTCTCTATCTCAATCTTAACTAACAATGCCACCTTGGGATTCATCTTTTAGAACTTTTTTTTTATAGGCTTAGCATTAGGACATAGAATGATATTGTGAACTACTACAAACTCCTTAATACTAGTCATGTCTCATATGCCAAGTAAAGATATCAAGATGAGAATGCAACTAATCATAATGTTGCTTAGATTCTTTTGAAGAAAAGTATTTTCCAATTTTAATCATCTTTTTCAAAGATTTGGGATCCATGAAAACATCAACAATGTCCCCTTTAAGGAGAGAACTGTGATCTTCATGATGGAAAATATGAACATCATCATCCAAATTAGATAAAGAATCCTCCTCATCCATACTAAAAATGGATTCTCCAAAGTATGATTGTCTATGGAAGCGATATGGAAATCACTATTTATGGTGATAAGAAGGAAAATGATAGTAGACACCTAATAATTCTCCTAATGCTTACTCTAAAGAGAAAACGTCTAAAGGAACTTTGTTATTGTCTAATTTACTCTCAATCCACTTGGGATGAACTAGACTAATGTGTTCAATAAAAATCATGTTGAAACTGCACCATGGTTTTTGCTTAGACTGCTCAAGAGAGTAACCAAGGGCCAAGTTACACTTACAAGGTATACATTCTATAGGGACTTGAATTCCTTGTTTATTATTCCCACAACCTTTATGACCATAACCGTACTTAGAAACTAGTTTATAGCTAGGGCCATAATGTGTTTGTAAATCCTTAGAAGGAGGTGGATCAACATAGAGAGCATCAATCCACCAGTGAGTATCATAATCATCTACAAAATTACAATCATCCCTCTTGAAATGACTACAAAATTTAGCCTCCTTAATAAAATCATGGTTATCTTCCTCAGTAGGGGTACAATATTTTTCCTTGATGCAATCCTGATCACTTTTCCCCATGGGAGGAAAATCAGTTTTCTTGAGAGAGGTATATGAAACTATTGGAAGGTCATGGTAGATAGGTCAACTTTGTATTTTCCAGTGAAGAACTTAGAAAATTCCAAGGACCTTGAATCATTACCAAGAAATGGATTCAAGATGAAGAAGAAGATGAAGAAGGGATAGACTTAGGATTTTTTTTCTTTAGATTGATCTTCTTCAGGGACATCCATCTCAGGGGCAACCTATAAAACATACACTACCAAAAAGCATGTCAATGCATCAAAAGATAATGATGGAATAAAAAATTTTAGAGTCGAAACAACCAAGGCCTAACTAGCAATTTCCATCTCACAAAGATGTATAGCATCAAGGTGAACCTTGATTGTAATCACTTCATTATTATCAACAAATTTTATACAATGATGCAAGGTGGAAGTTATGGCTCCCAAAGCATGAATCTCAGCTCTTCTAAACAAAATATTGTAAGGTAAAGGACCAAATATCAGATAAACCAAGGTGGGTAAGGTAATAAGTCCCAACCTCAAATGAAAGATTATCATTTGTAGGTCTTGATGACCGACACTATCAAATCCATGAAAATACAAAGAATAAGAAGCTAAAGAAGAAGAATAAATTTTAATCTTAGGTAGTAGATCAATGCTACATATGTTGAGAGTTGAGTTGGTGTCATTGATAGCATGCCTAATGCCATTGTTATTAATGTTACCTATAATCATCAGAGGATCTACTTATTTATGTACTTTTGAGGGTAGGTTTTCTTGCGGATAAAACATTATATTAAAAAAATTCACACAAATATGAGGCATCATTGCATTAAAATCCACCGACCTAACAAAAGAAGGAAAGATTATCTTTTGCAAGGCTTCTTGAAGCATACCTTGATAAACTATAGCAAATTGAAGCAAATACCACAATGAGATATTTGCTAGAGTAACACAAAGTTGCTCAACAAGATTGTTATCACTAGGTTCTTTAGCTATAGGTTTAGGTGCTAGAGGAAGACATGGTTAAGAAGATCATAGAGAAGTAGGAAAAAAATTGGGTTGCTTCAAATTATATAGACTTTTTCTAGTATTGTCTGTATATCCTACAACATTATAGGTAGAGTATGTAGCTTTTAAGAATATAGTGTAAAGTTCTCATGAGTCATCAGACACTAGAACCCCATGAATAGAATGAATCCTCTTAGGAGAAGGGCTATCCAAAGTCATCCTAATGATGGGTCTCTTAGGAATTTGAGGAGCCATAAAGAAAATCACTACATTCACAGACTCTTCAACTTGTGAAGATGAAGTACATGGTTGTGATGAAGATGTTTGTTCAGGAGATCTATAGATAGAAGAAGATGCTACTAAAAAATCATCTAGAGTATCATCTATCATATCGAAATATTCCTTAGAAAAATAATTATCAAAAGGATTTAAACATTGTAGAAAAAGATCTGACATGATTCTTGTTCATGTTGGTTTCACCAAAATATGGAGGGGATTTTCCACTCCCAAGTCCCAAGACAAATAGGGTCTAAAGGGAGAAAATTTCCCTTGGTCACCTCAATGATGCAAACCCAAGTGATGGAGGTTCAAGATGAAAATATTGTAAACCATATTTAAAATAGAGTTTCCAAAATGATCATAGATAAATGACTTTGAGGACTAAAAGAGAAAATTTCATAGAATGTTGAGATAAGAGGATAAGCTCTTGACTAAAGGATTCCTACATGGAAGTAGGATGACACTTTGGTGGGCTATTGTTTTATGGACATGTTGGCATCTCATATGGACAGAGAACTAGATCCTTTGCACATGAATAAAAGAATCTAGTAACTATTCATAATTTGAGGTTTTCTTAATCTACCAACATAATAGAAAGAAACAATGCAAGTAAATGAAAAATAGCTATTATTTTAACTCATGGAAGGTCCTATTCTTCAAGGCCTCCCACAAATCTCCACACAAGCAACTTGCACACATGGTGAATGAGGGAAAATTTTGGAGCTTTCCTCATTCAAACCCTTGATTTGGTGTTTCCACCTCTATGGACAACCTGATAGATAGAGAGTATAACAAACACAAAATAAAGTAGACACAATGAGTGATAAAAGAAAACCATGCAATTGAGGAGAACAAATATCATGAAATAGACACAATGAGTGATAAAAGTAAACCTTGCTATGGAGGAGAACCCATATCAAAACATATAGACATGATAGGTATTCTAGAAAATAGAAAAGAAAGGATGATAATATTACCAATAGTCTATGGCCACCTTTTGGATTTATAGACACGACTTTGAGCACTTGGAAGAGAGCTTTGGTTTTTGGTGAGACTTCAATCTAGCAAAGCTTCACTATAGAATTGTGATTTAGAAAAGAGGAGCAAGATGGACTGAGTGAGAGTGAGAATTCCTACAAATGAGAGTGAAAAATGAGAGTTTTGTGAAGTTGCATGGGTGAGAAGAGTTGTTACACTTAGAAGTTTTCTGCGATGACACATGTCATTGGAAAAGGTTCCCGAGATTCCTCATTTGAACTCATAAGGCTTTGGGATGCTAGCATACAACATAGATGTCCATATGTTGCATAGGCACCCAACTCATAACTTTGCAAGAAATGAGGTGGCAGACTACAATCACTTCATAATTTCCCCCTATGGAGTTAAAATCATGAAATTCTAACTCATAAGGTTCTTTTCATAAATGCAGCTAGGCACCATAAATGGGTATGTGCAAGATCATGATGGGACAAAAAGTGGTGATATGATGGGTATGTGTAGGGTATGTGGCTGACGAATGTTTTTTACCCAAAATTGATGAAATGAAAATGGTTTCTAAAGGAGATTCTCAACTTTCCACCAATATAAATTATGCTTTACTTTGAATTTAATAAATAATTATTATTCATTTTCTATTTGAATTTCAATTAAAGTCCCGATCAACAGGCTGATTGAAAAACATTTATAGCTTTCAAATGGTATCACATATTTTTAATCTGAAACATGCGTCACATTCTATGCTTCACATACTATAGGATTAAAAAGGAAAAAAATGAATTTCATGAAGTTTTGACCAAGTTAAGGTGGTCAGACATACGAGTTTTTATATTTTTTTAAAGTTGTAATAAAAAAATCATAATTAATTATTTACTTGGAAAAAAATTACAAAATAATATGCATCACATTGGGAAATGAGTCCTCTGCTTATATCTAAAATATTTTTAAAAAGTATTATCATTTTATTGTGGTTAGGGTGGTTAGACAAACACTTACCTCTTATTTTTTCCCTGAAATTTAAGTACCATTGCATTGAAATTTCAAATTTTCACCAAATAGATTTTGTTTTTTCTAAAATAAACCTAGTAGTTTAGAAACTACATTCAATTTGCTACAAATTCTATTCTTAGATATTTTTGAAATAATATAGATAACTTATTCAAATTTTTACATCAAGATGCCTAATTATGATTTTTCTAAATTTTTTACCCCCTTAAGGGCATGTTTTTTCCATGATGATCCTGCACATACCCAAATGCGAATGAAAAATGTGTAAATGTGAAATTTCAATGGGGTGTAATTTCCTTACATTAAAAATTTAGGCAAGCCCCTATACGACACCACCATTTCTCTCAACTCTTTTGTTTAAGTGATAGATCTAAAGTGCATTTCGAAACGGATTGAAGACCTAATTGCAATATCAAGCATCCAAGCCTCACATGTCAACAAACTAGGGAATGTGTAATTACTCATCGACAAACAAAATTATGAAGTTGATTCTAGAAAGTTAAATTTAAATTAATCAACACATTCAAAAATATCCTTTCAAGCTATTGAAAACTATCTAAATATGTGTTTTGTTCATAATGATCAAGATATGATTATTTGCTAGCACTTATATATTTTAGGATTCTATTTGGTATAAGAAAAAGATAAAACATTTCTAGCACCCATATATTTAATTCCTTCTTTCCATTAGTTATTTGAGGGAAGAATAATATTTATTTCCTTTAACTTTTTCTATTTTATCAAATTTATTGTTTCCTTACCTTTCAAATTAGTTTTACCTTTGCATCTAAGAATTTTGTTTCTTGTAGTTAAATTCTTGACTCTGGTAAATATATTTCCAACTAATCCCTAGGAAAAAATAAGTGGTTTGAAACTAGTAGCTTCTTTATAATCACGTTTCAAATCCAAAGTGTTCCATGAATTAATTTATTCTACTCACCATAATTTGGCTCTTAAGAATAATCACTAGATCAATGAAGTCTAGAAGGGTTATGATTCCTAGGCAACACTTTTAGCCTTGTAGTAGCATCCCCTGCCTTGGATAGACTTGTTAGTGATATTATTTAAATTACATAAGGTGTCAACTATAAGATAGAGTTCTCAAGAACATAACACTAAAGTAAATTGGAATTTTTTGCAACATTATATTTGTTTCCATATGAAATTTTTCTTAGGAGTTTAAGGAAATTGGTTTTTCTATATATTTTTCCAATCACTAGCTTTATATATAGGTAAAATAATCATAGGTACTAAAAATCATAACAAAATTCTCGTAAGAGTTAAAATTATTTATATTATTTATCCCAAGAGACATCATTGGACTAATATAACTTGGAAGGATTAGGGTGCATGGATTAAAATAATGCATATAATAGCATAAAAAAACCCACCCTAATATGTTGGTGCTAGATATTTTGTTTCATGAGGTGTGCTATGTAAAATATTAGTCTTGGCACCCTTACATATGCTAATATCCAATATATATGGAAATAAATTAATTAATTGAAGCCATAGGTCAATGAATACTAAGAATATTGAGGCATGGGATTAGATCATGAAATTTTTTTATTCTTCGACAACTTTTCACCATACAATAATCTACCATAAAATATGGCCCTTGGTACCTAAACAATATTTTAGGTTGGGTGTATATTTTTTTTTTGTAATGTTTGATGTTAGTGAGTATCATTAAGAGCCTACTATATATTGTATTATATTCTACATTATACAAGTAGGCACATTAAATATATGGCTATAATGTGCCTACATGTGTAATAGTATCCCCTATTTTATAAGGAATTTTACTTAAATAATTAAATATAATCATATCTAAGGAAAACATGTTTCGTCTAGGGAATAAACTATAATTCTTTGAGTTTTAGGTATGAGTAGAGAGACTTTGTGTTTATAGAAATAGATATTAATATAAATAACACTTATTCCATTTGTATGGGGTTAGTTGTACATATAGTAAATACAAGATAAACACTATAATTTAATGATTAAAATATAGATTGGAAGTAGGTTAGTCAATGGAGTTTGACTAAGGCAACCTACTAGAGATGATTTGGAAGAATATGTGCACTCTTGTAATTACGCTCTCCAAGCTAGTTTTCCCATACAAATTGATTATGAAATTTGACTATTAGTTATGATTTTATTCTCTAAATTTATCTCTTTATTGTGCTATGAGTGACTTTTATTTTGTGATAGTATTGTAGGCTATGCATATGCATGTTTCACTTCTCCAAATATTTCATACACCCCTTCCCTTTTCTCTATTTTTATTTACATTTATTTCTATTGTGTTTCATGTTTTATTATCAACTCATTGAGTATCATTCTACTTGATTTAACCTAAATTTATAGCTTAAATAATATTTCAAATAAAAATAATAATTCTAACTAAGCTATAAATAAACTCTACTGGTTATCGAAAAGAAAACTGTAGTGACCTTATGATTATTAACCCTAAAGTTCCTAATAAATTAATAGCTTAAATGAAAAGATCAACCTTGGATGATATTACATCTTTCTTGAATGAAATTTTTACACTTTCCTCCATCAGTGGGACTTTTGACCTACAAACAATTTAGACATCACAACTTGTGATGCAAACCCTTGAATCTTTCCCTTTCAAAATACAACAATAATTTATCCCTAACCTTGAATGAGTGAGGTATGTGGTGAGCTTCATTATATTATTTGTAATTCTAATATTGGTGTGAGATTGTCTATTATATCTTTTGGTGAAAACATTTGATGTGTTGTAAAAAATAATTATGCTCTATTTACTTCTTGTTCTTATGAGAGTGACTCGAGAAGATATGGTGTGTACTATTTTGTCTTAGGGTTCTACGTAATATAAACCAAGACATGTCCTAAAAGAAATATGACCCATAGAATTATTATATGCATGAAGCATGTAAAATAGATTCTCATCCAAAATAATTAGATGAGTATGGTTGTAATTTGTAAAACATGCAATCATGTGTAGTTGACCACCTCCATATATCCATCAATATTTGAATGAAAGGTAGATGATAAATCAAGTTGTTTTTCACATCTCTCCTATAAGGTTTACCAAAATGAACACTAACAAAACTTGGTTCTTTATTAAACACAATGGATAAAGGTAGGGTAAAGTGTACTCAAACCTATAAATTGGAGTACTGTTGATCTTGACTACTTAGAATGCCACAACATAAAGTTGATATCTAATAGATAAGGGACTAACTAACTTGAAACCTTAGATGAATAGATTCTATGAATCCAAAGGCACAACATGGAATCATGCATGTGTCACGGTCCTTCAACACCTTTGTGCCATACAATCATTCACATAAGAATATGACCTTCAATAAATACATTTTTTTAAAACTTAGGTGTATATCTACATTTGTTGTAAGGAGCATCATTGAGAGCCTACCATGTATCGAGGGAATGTAATTTTGATGATGACATTTAGAGACCCATATTGATTTGATTGCAAACTAAGAGTAATGTAGGATTAAGTCTAATACAAATTAAAATTGACTATTTACTTTCTAATGATCTTTCGAATGTGAAAACAAAAAAATGTTATTTGAAATGATACATATAGATATACGATAGATAAAGTGCTTTGTTTAATGTTTGGCGACATTGAACTATAAATAACACTAACTGAGAGTGATGTGCGCTATATCTAGAGCAATGATAGATCTAGTTGTATTGCAATCTGATCCGGCATGTTTCAAAGTCTCAACTCAGCTTTCACATTACTTTCTCTCTAAAAATTCTATTTCCCAATAAATCTTCTGTCATTTCGAAAAATCGTTTTGTGTTTTGCAAAGCATTGGATTGCACGATCAGAGAAACAATGATATTTACCGACTAATAGCAGACACAAATTTGGAAAATTAAAAATGTACACGATAAAGTATAAAAAATTTCAACTAAGGAAAGTATAGATTGTCTGAATTCAATATTGTCAAAGTATGCATGAATAATCTCTTTGGAAAGGATTCTGATAAAGTTAAATTTAATATTTCTTTATATAAAAATGTCTTTTGAAAAACGACATACTCTGTAGTTTTTATTTTTAATATATTTATTTTATTTTGATTCTGAATATATATTCAAAGTGAGTTATTTTACATACATGTTAATATAATTTATTAATTTATTGCACACTTTTTAATGTTCTGATTTTCTTGTCATATAATGTAATTGTTACATATAATTTCATTTAAGATTTTATGGTGGCAATTTGAATTTTTTTTAATGGTTTATTAATTTTTTTGAAAAAAATATGATTATTATTCATTAGGTTGGATATCTAATATTTGTAATTTAGTACATAGAGATGTGTATTTAAAAAGAGACTCTAAATATTAGTTATCGTCAAGTAAGATCAATTAAGAACATCTAGAATTAAGAACAACATTAAAGTATATAAAAAAGTAGCACTTTCATTTCTTCATCAACATTTACAAATATTATGCTAGACATTGTCTATTATTCCTTCTTATGTATTTCAATTGTGATGAAATTAACAAACAAAATTGATTGATCATAAAAGATGTTTAATAATTCTTGTTAATTAAAATGAATCCATAATGAACAAACTACATTTCAATTAAAAAATAAAATCACACTAAACAAAATACCTATAAACCATATCACATGCAATTGAAACAATACTATCAAAATCTAGCAAACACAAATAGAATTATAAAATATCTTAATAATTCTCATCTAAACAATTAATTATAACTGATTATTATTTTTATTTATATGAAATATAAAAGATAATGGATATTAATATGTGTTGTGTAAAGTATTAGATAGCAAAATTCTTAATTCTTTACATATTTTCAATTAGATAGCTATTCATAAATAAGAGATATTTTCCACAATGTGTTAAATTGTGATATTACTATTAGAATTCAATTGTGTAATTTTACCACCTTCTCGAATCCTTTCTGGTAAGAATCCTTTCTGGTAAGAATCCTTTCTGTAAAGCACTTACCACGTGAAGTTGCACGTATGGAAATTTGTCAAACTAAAGTTGCCTTCCTTGCTGGAAGTATAGAAATGCAACTCAACTTGCTTCATTCTCTCTGACTGATGCTGAAGCTACATATACGACAGTCTGCCTAACTGTTTCACATATTTGAGCCTTCGATTTCAAAATTTTATCCCCTGTGTCTCGTACCCTTCCGTGATCTCTCATCAATTTTCCTTTGAATCATGGAAACAATGAACGCAGATGAAGTGAAGATCGATCACGATCGATGGGTTCTTCAAATAAAGGAAAGCGGCAAATACATGGCGACCAAGAAAAAGAAAAAGAGATATCTATATCCATTTTTCGTATGCCCAAGGAGTGGCTGGCAGTTATAACAGAAGCATATATTCCGCAGTGCGTCTCCATTGGACCATATAACCGCTGGAGATCCCAACTGCACGGAACGAAGAGATATAAAGTTGCTGCTGCAAGAAGATTTCAGAAGACAACCGGTGACTGTAAGTTCGAATCTGTAGTGGAAAGGTGAAGAAGTACGACTGGCAGATCAGGAACTGCTACGACGAATATCTCGATTATGAGAAGGAAATCCTTGCCTGGCTCATGGCTCTTGACGCGTCCTTCGTGCTCGAGTGCTTGCAGTTCCAAGATAAACAGGCGGATCAGGCTCCCTCACAAATGTCTTCCAAGGCGAAGCGACTGGGCAGAGTTACCTTTGCTCCATCTGGCAGAAGCGAAATCCGCAATCCCATTATGAGAGATCTGATGATGCTCGAGAATCAGTTACCTTTGTTCCTCTTGCAAAAGCTGCTCGAAATGCAGTTGGGTTCTCAAGATAAGGTGGAAGAAAGGCTCTGCAATCTGGTGATTCTGGCCTGTAAAGGATGGTCGCCATTTATTTTGAAGATGCGGGATAGAGGCTGCGTATAAAAGAGAGGGGTCACTTGGAGGTGCTCTACTACTATATTGTTCCTGCAGCGGCAATAGACGATACGATTTCCCGGAAGAATGACGAGGAGAATGTCCCGTTGCGGGATTCAACCTACTTAAAGCGTGCTCTGAAAGGTTTATGGAAGGCTCTCTCCTCGTTGAAAATCGGCCTCGTTCACCTTGTCTCAGCACTCCCGCAGAGTATTTTAAAAGGAAGGCCTATTCAGTTGGTGACACAGTTGTGCACGCGTCTTTTTCCCGCTTTTGAAACTCTTTCAATTAAGCGCAAAGATGAAACGGATGAGGAAAGAGATGAGGAGACAGGATATTCCTCTGACGAAACTCCTACAGGCGACGAACTAGCGATTCCCTCCGTCTCTGATTTATACTCAGCAGGAGTAAAATTCCTTCCAACCGAGGGAGACCTTACCACAATTAGCTTCGACCCCACCACTGCAACTCTTTATCTTCCAAAATTTAGATTCAATTCCAACACAGAAATCGTTCTCAGAAATCTTGTGGCGTTCGAAGCTTCTGCGGCTCCTGGTGCTTTGATCTTCACTCGCTACATTGATTTCATGAGCAACATCGTTGACGAAGACGAAGATGTTAAAATTCTGAGAAAGAGCGAGATTATCTACAATCACCTGGCAGACGACGGGAAAGTGGCAAGGCTGTGGAACGACAGGGGTAAATGCGTCAAATTGACTCAAGTTAAATATTTGGACCAAGTTATAGCGGATGTCAACAAGCATTATAACAAGAGATGGAGCGTTGCTGTGAAGGAGTACACAAGAAAGTACATATTTGCCTCCTGGAAGCTCCTCACTGTTCTTGCCGCAGGGATACTTTTGCTTCTCACTTGCTCAGAGGCCTTTTGTTCTGTGTATGACTGTAAGCGTATCGTGGAGCGACACTAGTCTTTTGCAGGACTAAGTCAATCATCTCAATAACTAATAACTTTCGAATGATACGACAGTTTTAGGGTGGAGCTCTTATCACATTGTAATGTATTAAATTCTCACCGTTCGTAAAATTAGGACCTTAGGATCCGTAGGGAAAGGTGTAATGGTTATTTCAATATAATAAACTAGCATACACATATTAAATATTAATATATATAAAAAACATGAGTTGTCCTGTTTGAGGCACATTTATTTTTATCATTAAGGTTATCTTTAATTTAATTTCATAATGTCAAGTAATTAAAAGTTTTTTATTATAAATTCACTTGTAATTATATAATTTTTTTCCTTAGCACATTCCAATAATAATGTCCATGTTTAATAAAAAAGTAGTAGTTGTTTACTCTTGATAAATTATAAAACAAATAAAATATATATATCTATTAAAAAGTAACTCTTATGAAGGACAAAATTAAAGAGGATATTTAGACACATGTAGAATCCCATAAACTTGCTATTATGTATCCTTTTCTTAATACATTAATCACACCATATATTAACTAAAATATAAACTACATAAACGACATCTTAATTGAACTGCATGAATTAAACTGAAAAATACTTTTAAATTGACTAAATTGAACATTTTTTTGATTTTGAAATTGAAAAATACTTTTAAATTGACTAACTTGAACATTGTTTGGATTATTTATAGAGATTTTTTAAGAAAGGTGATAATAGTGAAATTAGAAATGCTCAATAAGGCTATACACTAAAATAAAAAATAACATTCTTTAATGGTTTTAATTCAATTGATTAAAAAAATATTTATAACTTGAGATCTAAAATAAAATAAGAAAGAACTAAATACGTAGAGAGTTATCCTATTACTATTAAGTTTGATGTTACTTTCTCTTAATATTATATATTTAGATGTGCTTCTATATAAAAATACATAATTAATTAAATTTTGTGGAGATAATCATAACATTGTTATTATTATTTTATTGTTATTTATTTATTTATTTGATATAATGGATGAATTATTTTGACCAATGCCACTCAATATTATAATTTGAATTGATCCCCAAAATTTATTAGAAATGTTATAATATCAATACTGGTACTAATTTAGACTAACCTCTCGATGACAACAAGCACTCCTAATTAAATGGTAATGTTTTAATCTAATTAACATTAAGTGGTGAAGTTTCCAATTAAGTTCAACATAAAGAGAGAATTAAAAGAGAGAAATTATTAATTGTATTATAAATTTAACTTTTCTATATATAAAAAACAACCTTTCTATTTATTTTTCTTTCGACCCAAATCAATTCATTTTCAAAAATTATACTAAATTATAACTTCAAAAAATTCATAAAATATTTTGCATATTGAAGTTTCTTAAAACTTGAGAGTGGAGTCAAACTCAAGACCAATGGGGAGCAAACCCACTGCCCAAGCCAACTCAACTACTCATTCTTTTATATTTAATTCTAGTTAATACATGTTTGCAAAAGTAATACATCTCCATGTTTTCTATTTTTGGTTCATTTAAGTTATATTAGTCTTTAAATTTGAATAATAAATAAATTAAAATCAAATCACCACAATATCTTGAAAACTTAAACTTCATTCTAAAATTAAATTAGATTCTAATTTCTTAAAAAACATAATTTTTTTTTTTAATTCTTAAATAATTAATAAAATTATAGTAATTATCTAATACAAATGAATTAACTAAAATTACATATTGATTTTAAAATAATTTAAAAAATACTAATTTAAATATAAAAACAACCTTTATCTTTTATTTTTTATTTTTTGCATGAAAATCATTTCACTTTCTAAAATTAAACTAAATTATAATTTCAAAATAGTCATAAAATATTTTTAATAACAAAACTTTTTTATTTATATCCTTTTAATATGTTGGTAGGGGAAATAAACTTCCACTTCTAGATATTTTAGCTGAATTGAATTGTGTATTGGTCTTTAAATTTGAATGATTAATTAGTCTAATAAGAAGAATATTTTCTTGAGATAAAAAAGGTGATATCTTGGAAATAAACTTTAAAAAGAGATGTAACACCCATTTTGCTCCCATATTAGAAATAATCTCAAATATGTAATAAAAAACCATGAGTATTTTGTAATCAATCACACATTATTTTAATCAATTTGTTACATATAAATAAAAATTTATATAACTTTTTAAAAATATATTGTTTATAAGTAAAAAATTACAGCTATACTAATTACTCAAAATTTAATTATATTTTTTTTAAAACACCTTAGAAAACTTATAATTACTTGCTTGAGTCTATGGTCTTATGCCTCCTACCATACCTACTATATAAATAATACAATCATTTGGGATCATAGCACAAACTACATGTTGCTTAAGATCATGTAAAAGGTATGCAAAATTTAGGAGTCGATTATTACTCGAGAGCTAATTAGAACTAACTATGTAAAATCTATAAAAAAATTTAAAAATGAAATGATTATAATTGTAACAAAATAGATAAAAGCTAGAAGAAGTTATAAACTAAAATGATCAAATAATTGTAGAAAAATAAGTAGAAATTGTACCTCTTATTGTAAGCTTTGTGAAATGCAATCATGTATAAGGCATAAGATGTATCCTTCTTAACCTTGATGATAATTAAGTTATTAACCTTAAAGCTTAGCTCCATAGACGGATGTTGAAAAGAAAAAAAGCCTATGAGAAATTTTATTGCTAAAGCAATGAGATCATGTAAAGCTGAAAACACTACTAATACTAAGTTATAAAAGATTTATATTCTATGAGTGAGTAAGATGATATGATGGTAGATTGTACATGTAGAAAATGGTTGTCTTTATTCTATGTGGGCAATAGAGTTTGGATTCCAAGACCGAAGAAAAAAATGACTACAATCCAAGATAAAGCATCTTAATTAAGATGACCACAACGCTATGTCTTACAAACCCACACATAAGCTAGGCTCTATACATGGAAACAATAAAGAAAATCAAACCATAGAATAGCTTATTAAATATATATTAATAATCCATGAGCATACACATAACCTTCCTATATTACTTTGAAAAGGTGCCTTACAAAAAATTTATAAAAAATTTTATAGCCTTTTAGCTCACTAACTAATCAAGAGTAATACTCATATCAGCAAGAATGATTAGGAAAAAAAAAAAGAATCTAAAAAGGTCATATAGTGTTCATGGAGACATTCAAGTAACTAAGACACCATGCATTACACATATTCCTTCAAGGACTACATAGATAGCAAAACACCAATTATGGAATCCAAATGAATACACTTGCAATTAATTCCAAACCTGTTATAGGACACACACAAATTTTCCAATTATTTCTCTTCTTTGTTAATGCAGACTTACCATCAACCAATCCCAATACATCACAAAGGAATACCTATGTATCAATTATAGCTTATTGTCAACCACATGTGCATGGAAAAAATGGAAAAAATGATGTTAAATCAGCAATAATACTTGTCACAACTGGCACACATGTGTATGAAAAATAATTATGCATACTTTGATGAAGAAAACTACATTAAGTCATGTTCCAGTACATCATGACAAGAATTATGCCTCTGCATATGCAAGTCAATAAATCTCTACCTATAGATCTGCAAAATAATGTATACCATTCTTCTACATCAAGCCCACAAAATGTCTCTCTCATGCATAATCCATGTAAAGAAATACATACATACAAGGAGAAAATGGCACAATAGCGAGCTACAATTTGAAATATGTCCTACTTCACACTAGACACAACACTCTTGTGGTTTCAATATATTTTCACCAGCCTATAAATCAGCAACAAGCTCGACCATGCTACTAAGGACCACACAAACACACCTATAGCCTCAATCTTCCACTACACCCAACAAGAATAAGCAAATCCTGAATTTTAGAGTACATGGGGCTGGCTAAGGCACATTCAAATGGTGTAAAGAAAGCTTCAATGTGAAGATTTAATGGTAGAGGGATTTTATTCAAACCAACCATAGAAAAACAAACAATAAAGACAATAACATAATGCAAAGTGAAGAAACCATGCCACCACTACCATTGGGATGATCCTTACACCCAGATCCAACATCTCCGTATACTTCTCCATCTGAGACCTGTAGAAAGCAAAAACAGGTTGAGGCATAGAGAGGCAAGAGAAAATTTTGTAGAGTAATTTTATAATCTTGAAACTTCATTTCTATGCAAGATTTAATAGAAATTGTCGTTACAAAGATCAAATGCTACCAAAGATAACTCTAAAGGAAAGCAGAAAAAAAAAGGCTAAGGATAAGATACCATAGACATTGAACTGCTTTAAAATATGATTTAAAAGCATAAATCTATTGATAAATACTTTACTTTACGACAGGTTAGTAGACATCAATTTAAATGGGGAGAATAAAAATCTACACACACTCGTCAATGTGAGTGTAAGACGCCTCTCGACTTAATTAAATTTTTTATAAATTTGTGAGGAAGTCTATAGTTGAATTTATAGGTATCAATCATTATTAATAATTTATAGGTCATGATACAACAATAGATTGCAAGATTGACATGACTCATATAATTTATAGGTCTTGATAGAACATTAGGTGATGATTTTTGACATGACTCATTGTAACACTCGTTGACGTCAACTCCATCCACAATTTGAATATTGATTTTTTTTGTGTATAGATACAATTGCATTTGCAACAACAAGAAATATAATGTTTATCATATAATAATATCTAAAGTTGTTGTTGATTATAAACATAGTCTTCAAATTACAAAAAACACTTTACAGATGATGTTTACCATTAACATTTATTACTAGTAGTTGATGTTAGGTTTTTGTAGATGAGTCTAGGTATGTGCAAGATCATCATGGGCCAAAAAATGGTGATATGATGGGTATGTGTAGGGTATGTGGTTGACGACTTTTTTTAACCCAAAATTGATGAAATGAAAAGGGTTTTTAAAGTAAATTTTCAACTTTCCACCAATATAAATTATTCTTTACTTTGAATTTAATAAATAATTATTATTTATTTTCTATTTGAATTATGACTAAAGTCCTAATTGATAGGATAATTGAAAAACATCTATAGCTTTCAAATGCTATCACATTTTTTGAATCTAAATCATGTGTCACATTATATGTTTTTCATACTATAAGATTAAAAAAAAATGAATTTCATGAAGTTTTGACTAAGTGAAAGTGGTCAGACATACGATTTTTTTATATTTTTTAAAAGTTGTAATAAAAATTCATAATTAATTACTTACTTGGAAAAAAATTACAAAAAAATATGCATCACATTGAGACATAAGTCCTCTACTTATATCTAAAATATTATAAAAAAATATTATCATTTTTTTGTGGTTAGGGTGGTTAGACAGACACCTACTTATTTTTCCTTGAAATTTAAGTACTATTGCATCAAAATTTGAAATTTTCACCAAATAGATTTAAAAAAAAACCTAGTAGTTTAGAAACTACATTCAATTTGCTACAGATTCTTGTAGACACGTGAAATTGACATCATGCATATTTAATTAAATCATATTCACCCATCAATTAAATAAATTTAGTTTATTTGATTGATCTCCTAAAGTCTCTTCATTTAATTAAATCAAATGTATTTAATTAAATGGATAGTGCATCAATTTCCTCCCTTTTGATTTAAATAAATCCAAGTATCTAAGTCAAAAGTCAAAATCACCTAACATCATCTTAATTAATCAAATCCATGAATGCTAATCATATTCACCCATCACATCCTCTAGCTTTTCCCACTTGCACAAATAAATCAATTTATTAATTTATTAAATTCTCCATTTTCTCTCAACATGGCATAAAAAGAGAATATTCTCCAAGTTTGAAATCTCCCCCCAAATTGACATGTACATCCAAAAAACATTTAAGAGCTCTTACATGTCTCTTACATGTCTTTTGCAAAGGTCAAACTTGGCATTTAACTCATCTTGTCATCAAATTCAAATTTAAAATCTCCCCCTCTTTGGCACATTGACCAAAATGTGCTCATTCCTCAACCTCTCACATGTTGACAAGTGGCATCTTCCCATTGGTTGGTTTTTAGTCCCACATCCTCCATGCTTGGTATTCTTCTATCCTTCTTAGTTATAAATAGAGGCCTCCTCTATTGTTTTAATCCTCCACAATCTTAGTATCTCTCTCCACAACTCATCCAAGTTAGCATTTAATCTTGATCATCACTCCACCATCTTCATAGCATTTCATATCATCTTCATCATGGAGCTTAGCAAAGGATTTGGAAAGGGCTTCTTTCCACATTGAAGAAGCACCAATCTAGTATGAGATAAATATACTTCATGTTTTTTTAATATGCTTTAGTTTCGCTTGTTTGCATTTGGAAGCATGATGTATTATCTCATAGGGATGCTTGGTTTGATGTATTTAATTTGAAATTGTTACTAATGTTCACCAAAATTGAAGCTTATGTAGATTTAGCACCCACAATTCTATTCTTACAAATTTTTGAAATAATATATATAACTTATTCAAATTTTTACGTCAAGTTGCTTAACTCTGATTTTTCTATAAATTTTTATGCTTAAGAGCTATTTTTTTGATGATGATCTTGCACATACCCATCTAGCATGCATAAAATAAAATTCTACACACGCCATTGACAAGAAGTAATATTTTTTTTCCAATTACATATATCATTGATCATTAACATTTATTACCTATAGTTGATGTTGATCTTCTCTAGATGATTTTTCCATGCATTGAATAAGATTCTACACAAATATTTTTAGAAGTGTTTTTTTCATTAATTTAAATATATCATTGAGAATTAACATTTATTAATTGTATTTGATGTTGACCTTTTGTAGATTAGTCTATCATGCATTGGAATAATATTCTACACAAATTCTTAGAATGAATTAAAAAAATGCTCATTTTAGTAGAAAGTTATATAGTGTGAACAAGAAGAAATTTATTACTATCTATCTCTACTAGTCGCTTTTTCCCTATGTAGCTTATCTCATCAATGAGGACGCATCCTATGTGTTTCATCTCTTCCTATTTTTTTTTAGTTTCTATAATGATATTGTTTTTATTTAACTGATTAGAATCCTAATATTTGAATGTATAGTTGATGAGTGTATGGTAAATACCACAATTTCTATAGAGTTGGATAAAGTACTTGGTTATTTTGTTGTAACTCTACATTGAAACATATTTATTATGCAAGTGATAAGGTATGATTTTCAAGTTCATGCAATTCTTTGAATGATCATAGTCAAGGGAATTTTTTTAGAACAATCTCTCTAGTGCTTTGAAATTATTAGAAGTTATGTTTATTATTTTGGTGGTAGTGTATAGTTTGGTACATTGAAGCTAATGAGCATATGTTTATCCTAGTTGCATATTTTTCATGTTTATGAATTAAATTGTAG
Organism: Sequoia sempervirens; assembly: GCA_007258455.2. Classification (NCBI taxonomy): domain Eukaryota; kingdom Viridiplantae; phylum Streptophyta; class Pinopsida; order Cupressales; family Cupressaceae; genus Sequoia; species Sequoia sempervirens. The sequence goes on from VDFB02193867.1 coordinate 635,335,966, forward strand.
TGTCATGTAAATGTGGTGATACACTATGTTTATCCCAATTTTTTTTGTTATCAAAATCATGCCTAGAAAGTGTGGACAAAGATTTTGGATCCCTAATGCTCTTTAACACTTCTAGGGTTTTTCACCTAAAAGGAGAGGTAGGCCAAAATGTGCAATGTACCCAATCAAGAAAAATCCAAATATGAATTAAATTTGCCTTAATTCAATGTTATAAATACAATAAACTAATAAAAGATAGTGATAATCAATGGAAAACTAAGAAAATGCAAAATGCTTGAAAACACACTATGATATGCAAAATGATCTAGAAATGCAAGTAAACTATAACAAAAATTGATGAAAATGAAGGTGTGCACCTGGAAACTAAAGAAGGATAAAATGAAGGTCTGGAATCCCAATAAATCTAATGCAGAAGCCAATTGGGACACTTACGCCAATTTGGGCAACTTAGTCCTAGATCTCGAAAACTATCCCAAAGCCCATTTCAGCCAAATGGGTATCCAAATCTACAAAAAAAAATTCAAAAAATAGGTACAGTGGGACTAAGTCACCACTAATGGTGAATTAGTCCACTATGGCTTTTTGAAAATCTGAAAGTGGAGTCAGAAGCTCTCGGTTTGCTCTTTCTATTCCTCCAGGTGTCTAGTTCAGAAATTGCCAAATTCAGGGCCGAAAGTGACCTTTTGTGTAGATTTTGACCTTTTCAAAAGTGAGATGAATCCAAAAAATTTGAAACCTATTCTTCAATCATGTCCAAGTCATCCAAGCACCTAAATTTGCAATCACACAAAGGAAGAGAGAGAAAATGTTGATTGTTAGGGATTGGGGGTTTTCCTTGGTCAAACCCCATTTAGGTAATTAAACCAAAATGATGAAATAAAGTAATGAAACACAAAACAATGCAATTAGAAACTTTTTATGATGATGGATCTTGGATTTCTACAACAATGGATGAATAATATTGCTCTTGAATGCCCCAAAATTGAGCTTGAATACTATCTTGAGTGCTTGATTCTTGCTTGCTTAACATGACAATATGGATGAATGATGAATGAATGATGAATGAATTATTAGGTGAAACAATTAGGGTTTAAATGTCTCCTTTTAGAGAGAAGATTTAAGTGAATGGCTAGAATAAGGACCATGATCAAGGGGAAATATTAAATTGGAAAATAATTTAATTAAGGGTGGAGGTTAATTAAGAGAGGAAAGAGATGGATAGATAAACACTTGAGGTGGAAGATAAGATTTGCACAACAAAAGAGGTGATAGGATACATTAAATAATAAAGATTATTTAATTTAAGTGGCCAACATAGTAGAAATAAATAAAATATTAATTTTATTTATTTGAAAAGAAAGGGGAGAACAAATTATATAATTATATAATTTTAAAATAATTATTAATTGGGAAGATAAAGGATGGATAAATAATTAAATAAATATAACATTTATTTATGTATAGAGAAAAAGGGCTAATGAATAAATAAGTAATTAAAATAATTATTTAATTCTAGAAGAAGAGGGAAAAACTAACTTTTGAATTCAAATATATTTAATTCAAGAGAGGCAGGGAAAGGAACATTAGATTTAAATGCTTAATGAAAGTCAAGAAAAGTGCGAAAGTTATATACAATTCTTAAAAAATCATTTACAAGACATGCATTTTATTCAATTTGCAAGGGTCCAAGACCTAATGTGGATGTGTAAAACACCTCACAACACTACACCAAGGTGACATTAAGTTCAATTAATCATTAATTATTCCCAAATAAAGCAAGGAAAAAGGGATACTTTTTAGTGTCCACAAAAAGTATTTGGAGTTCATCTAGATTGGTGTTCTGAGTAAGTCATATTTGTGACAAAAAATTCATATTTATTCATTTTTATTTTATATGTTGTATTTATCCCATTATCACTATAATGTCATAAAATTGCAACTTGTTGCAATTTCACCTTTGTGCACTTGCCCCCTAGATTTATGGCACCTAGCCACATTTATGACAATAACCATATGAGTTAGAATTTTGTGATTTCAACTCCATAAGGACCAATGATGAAGTGACAACAATTTTCCACCTCATTTTTCATAAAATTATGAGTTTGATGCTTACAAGCACGCAAATGTTTGTATGACATGCTAGCATCCCTAAGCTTTGAAAGTTAGAATGAGGAATCTTGAAATATTGGCCATGACACTTGTTGTCATGGAATTTTTTTGAGTGTAATGGCTCTTCTTTCCCATGTAGCTTAACAAAAACTCTTTTCTCACCATCATTTGCAAGCATTCTCACTCTCTCTCACTCCAACTTGATTCTCTCTTCTATATCACATGTCCACGATGAATCTCTATTGGATTGAAGTCTCACCAATAGCCAAAGATCTCTTGCAAACCCTCAATGTCACATCTATCAAGCCAAGAGGGAGCCATTGATTGCTAGTATTACTCTCTTGCTCTCTTGTATAGTTGATAACATATTTATTGTGTCTCTATTTCTTGATACAGGTTCTTGTCCTTAGTTGGGTTTTCTTTTATCTCTCATGTGTCTATTTGATGATATGTATTATCCTCCATCATGGGGTTTTATTTTATCACTCTTGTGTCTAATTTAATGTTCCTTTTATTCTTTTTATCTATCAGGTTATTTTTGGAGGTGGGAACACCAAAATAAGGGTTTGACTAAGACAAGCCCCAAAACAACCCCAATATTTTTCCTCATTATCCTTGTGTGTAGGTTGCTTGTGTGAATATTTAATAGGAGGCTTCAAAGTGTAGGACCTCTTATAAGTTAATATCTTTCCCTCATTGTCATTTACTCACATTCATTCTCTCTATCAAGTGAGTGGATTAAATAATCCTCAAATTTTGAGCAGTTAATAGATTCCTTGAGTTATCTACAAAAGGTTTAGTTCTCTTCCATACGAGATGCTAGCACATTATTGAGATGAAAAAGGATTGTGATATTGTCCCACTCTCGTGCAAACATCCTTTCATCAGGATCCTGTCGTCTTGTTCAAGAAATCTCTACAATCTACTTTTTTTGGTTCCCAAGGTCTTTTATTTGTGATCATTTCAAAAAAAAAATTCTAAGTATTTTTATACAATCTCTTTCATCTTGTTCCATTCGATTAATCATGAGGTAGTCTTGAGGTGACCGAGGGAAATTCACTCCCTTTAGACCCTATTTCTCTTAGGACTTGGGAGTAGTGAATCCTCTTCCTCACATTTGGTGAACACAACATGAACTAATTATGTCAGATCTTTTTCTATAATATTTTAATATATTTTATAATTATTTTTATAAGGAGGATTTTGATATGATAGATGATGCCTTGGATGATTTCCTAGAGTCATCTTCTCTTTTTTGTAGGTCTCCTAAACAAACTTCTTCATCACAACTATCTACTTCCTCTTCAAAAGATGAGGAGTCTTTGAATGTAGTGCCTGTCTCTGTGGCCCTTCAAAGGTCTAAGAGACCTGTCATTCACTTGACTCTAGCTAGTCCCCCTCCTAAGAGGATTAATTCTATTCATGGGCTTCCAGTCTCTAAGGACTTGTCAAAGCTTTACATGAGATTCTTAGAAGCTAGGGATTCTTATAATGCCATTGGGCATACATAAAATAATAGAAGATGTTGGAAAAATGAAGAAGAACGTCTCTTTTTGTTACTTTTTGTTGTCATTGATGTCACCATGATATATGAGTTGCAACTGCAAGATCAAGACTAAAGTTACTTTGGTATTCTAGTTTGGTATCTGAACCTTTATTTTTCTTACATCCTACAAGATCTCATATATCCAGTTGTTCGTATGGTGTCACATTGGTGTTTTGCAGTTTTATTTTCTGGTCCATCTCTGGCTGACTTGATGGATGTATTGTGTAAATTAAATTTTTCTATGCGGACATATGTGTGACCTATTATAGGTCTTTGCTGACTTGTTGAAGCATGTGGGTTATCTTTCTCAAAGCTTGAGGCTGATAGTTGGTATTTTTTGTAAATGACAAAGTGCATCTAATTATGCCAACCTAATTGATGTTTGTGAAGAGATGGGTATATATAACAGATAGTTTTTGAAGAAGTGATTCAATAATGTGAGGTAGTGTGAACATGATGAAGTGTGTCAAGTCCATTAATTGAGCTTTATTTCAAACTAAATCTACACCCATTAGGTGTACTCTGTTAGTTCATTTTCGGGTTGAAGGCCATTCAATTGTTGTAATTTTGTAGGTAGTGAGTCTTGACATTAAGCCACCCATTTTGTAATATTTTATAACCAGTTATACTATATTATGAGTTAACACTCACCGTGGTTTTTCCCATTTTGGGTTTTCCATGTAAAAATTTTGGTGTTCATGTGTCTTGTGTTTCCATGCTCTGTTAATGCTCTTATTTATCTTTGTTATTATATGCATTGGAATAGTTGAATTGTATCTAATCAAAAAGTTTAATAAGATACTGATTCAACCCCCCTCTTAGTATCTTGGACTTTCAACAATTGGTATCAGATCTTGGTTCCTCTGGTTAAGCCTAATAGCTTGAGGGAGATCTTGAAGATGAAAGAAATGGATGATAAATGAGAGCTTTGGAGTACTCTTGAGGATCTTGATAAATTTGAAAGAGAAAACAAAGATCTGAAAGAGAATCTTGAAGAAGTGAATGAATGTGTCTAAAAAATTAAGGAGCAATTGAAAAAGTTGAAAGATAGGCATAAGGAAGTGACTGATCAGTTGAAGAAGGAAAATGAAGAGATTACTAGTCTAAAAGTGTGAGTGGAAGAGAAGAAAATAATAGAAGAAAGTTTGAAAAAATTGGTACAAAGAAAGTCTGGAGATTGTACTAAGCTTGCACAAGAAATTGTGAATTTGAAAGTGGATCTAGAGAGGGAAAAACTCTGTGAATTTTTTTTCAGAAGTAGCTTAGATATGCTTGATGAATTGATTGTAGAACAGAAACTAAGTAAAGATAAAAGTGGTATGGGAAATGATACTAGTGAAGGCTCTAAGACTATGAATAATTAGAAGAATCAAAATGAAGGAAAGCAAAAAGGAAATTGAAGGAAATATACTAGGAGACCTTTGGTGAGACAACCTAATACACAAAAGTACCCTTATTTTAATGGAACTTTTTTTTCATGCAATAAATTTGGTCAAAAGGAAACCGAATGTAGAAGTGGGATGAATCAATTTGCTAGTGCTTTTTCTGGTCAATGTTTTGCATGCAAAAGATTTGGACATAGGGAAATTGAATATTGAACTTCGATGATGAATCAATTTAATGGAAGAGTAAACCAATCCTTTAATGGCTACTATTATACTTGCAACAAGTATGGACATAAAGCTAATTAGTGCAGAACAAGAGTTAGTGGGAGTCAATCTAATGAGATAAATATTATATGTTTTAATTGAAATAAACCAGGACATGTTTCAAGAGTTTGTAGAAGCAAGAAGTGTAAGGAAAATTATCTGGTGGAAAAGAATGAATCTATGAAGAAGGTTGAAAAATATGAGATTAAGAAAAAGATAAATAAAATTTGAAAAAATAAGGAAGAACCAGAGAATTTTGATGAGTCTATGCCCTCATCTGATACATGATTTATTTGGTAATTAGACCTAGCTAGGTCAAAGAGGGAACAATATTAGAAAATCATAACAACTCCCTAGATAAATGGCATGTTAGAGGCTGGTAGGAGGATGAATCATGAACATTAAGTTTTTAGAGGTTCTAGAAAAGGAACCGATAGAAAATATGAAGGGATGATCTTTTGTGGAGTAAATTAGGGTTTGTCTTTGCAAAGGAGAGATTTTTTAGCAACCTTTTGGATTCTGGCACATTTAATACGAATTAGAGAAGATCATTATTTTATAAGGGAAATGTTTAAGGCACTTTGATCATTCAAGCATTTAAAGAAGTTGAAGAGCTTTTGGAGCATTCTTGAATAGAATTGGAGTTTGAGCTATGGAAACCCTAGTTACCATTTGTCATGCATTAAAAGGTACTTTTTATCTTTTGAAAAATTGTGTTTTCACTTTGGTTAACTTTTTTGGGTTAAAAACTGGTAGAATGGCAACCCCTTTTGTTGTGCATGTGTCAAAAAGGCCGAGACCCTCTTACATAAAATATTCCTCAAATTTTTTTGAAGATGATCCCATGGGTGTATTTTCATCGATTCCACATGGCGTAATGCCAACTGATTATATGAGGATGATAATTCAGGTAAAATTTGAAGAATGCAATCATGCAAAGATAATTGACATCTAGCAAGATAAGCTTACTAGCGATGACTTCAAGGTAAAACCTAAGTATTCGAATGTGGTTGATAAAAGGTTGGATGTCTGGAACAATTTCCCTAATTTTAATTGTGATGAGAAATGTGTTAAGTTAGTTTTGAGTAGGATCCATGACAATTTTTTGTGGACTAACTAACTGTATCTTATAACGAAGGAGGTGATTAGGGTCATTACAAGGTTATGGGATAAAGGTATAGTGCCCATGCTAAAATATGTAAAGAATGAGGTTGTAGAAAAACTTACAAGAGCCAAATATGATAAAAGAGCTTTAGAAATGAAAACCATTACTAATCTAGTAGTGAAGTATGAATCTCTCATGATAGGTCACAAGATATATTTCACAAATAGAGAGAACTTTGTTTTGGCTAATGCTATCTACATTGGGTTTGATATGGTCGTGAATGGTGTTGATTATGATTTGTGTAGGCTAATCCAATTACAATTGCTCGAGAATGTGAAGTTATTAAAGGAAAGAAAGTATGCATTTAAATTTGGTTATGTGATTGTGTGCTTACTATTTTATTTCATGAAAAGATTGCTTGGGAAGAATGAAGAAGTATTGTAGAACCCATCTAGAGTATTGTGACATAAAATTTTTAATCACATGCATAATCTTGGTAATTTGAACACTCAAGAGGATTCCCTAACAACATTCTTTCTTGTATTCAAAATAAATATGAATGAAAGGGATAGAATTCTGAGAAAAAATTATGGAGAAGTATAAGAATGACATCATATTTCATGTCTCCATGAATGAATGCATGATTGAGACTGTAGAACCTTGAACTATCTAGATTTAGCCTCTTGGATATGAGATAAAAGAAGATGAAGCTAAAGTTTATGTGAAAATTCTACTAAAGAATCCAAAGGACCCTAACGAGCCTCAAATTGGGACATATGCAGAGAAGTCTATGGAAATTCATATGGAGCAATAGAAGCCTAAGATTAGGAAGAAAGTGGAGAAAACACTTAAAAATGTTAATTTATTTGATGAGAAAATTTCCCTTGGAAGGGCTAGGGGAGTACAACTAGAAGCATAATAATTTGGCCCTAGGAGATCTAGAAGGAATACCTCTGTAAAACCCTTTATAGCCCCTGTAGCTAAGATTAAGCCTAGTGTAGTTGATAAAGGTAAAGGTCCTATTTCTTTTGGACCAACTACAAGATCCAAGAAGAGGAAAGAGACTCCTCTGGTAGCCCCTATAAAGAGATGAAAGAAAGAAAAAGCAACAAGAGAAAATAATCTTAGTGAACTACTAATGACCAAGACGAAGAAGAAGATCCTGAAGCAAAGTTGGTAAGGAGAAGAAGAGGAGGTTTACCCTCTAGTGAAGGTGGATCTATAGAAGCTATTGGTTCTAAAAGAGTGCATATTGTGTCATCATCTGAAGATGAAGAAGAGCATGATTTTAGTATATATACGCACACCAAGCCTGAATCAAAGAAGGCTAAGGTAGCTGGTGAGACATCTACAGACCAAAAAGATGAACAAGATATTCTAGTAAGTTCTAACCCCTGATATAAACTTGAGCCAACTCTTAACACCTTGCTAACTTTTGAGAAGGAAAAAATTTAGTGGCGAATCTTCGCCAATTGGTGAATTCTAGGAATCAGCCAAGTTGAAATTGGTGAATTTCTCATACCTAACAGGGTGTCCAAATCACCCAGATTTTATGAACTATAGGTTAAATGCATGTCCATTTGCCAATGAGTTTTTTTATGAGGAATATTTGAGCAACAAATTCACCATTGTCAAACTACATGTTTCAATTGGATCGACTAATAATTTCACCTAGAATTCTGAAAGCAATTAATAAAACACCTACATATTCACCAATACTATTAAAATAACATTGTATCGGGACCCATTCCGTGAATTAAAATTTACAAATAGTTGCTTGTGAAGACCTGTTTCACCAATTAAAATTTATAAATAGATGCTCATGAGGACCTATTTCACCAATAACATAAAAAAATAATTACATTTGAGTACAAAATTCACCTTGAAAATTACAACGTATCATTGTATAAGGATGCAGGATTCACCAAATTTTTAATATACCATTTAAAAATCCTGTGAAATTTGCCAAATATGGAATCATGGATTAATATAAATACAATTGAAAGTTTCATTTATTCTTACACATTTTGTTTGGTTTTGAGGTTCTACTTCTCCATTAGGAAGTCAGCGAAAGCCAAAAATGTAGACTTAAAAGGTGAGTGATCATTTCTTCATAGTGTTATTAGTTATAATAATAAGTTTTATTTATCTCTTTTCCATTCTTGCTTCAACAAAGTTAACATTAGAAGTTAGAATCAAACTTTGAATTTTCAATGTTTTCAAAACCTTCGACCCACTGAGTAGAAAGATGACCAAGAAATACTTGCAACTCAACAAAGTGAACCATCAACCAAGTCGGGGAATCACAAAGTTATGAAAATTTAGAACTCCACAGCAATGTTATATAACTCCGAGGACTAGCGACTAAGTTTAAGAAAAGCCAAATATTTTATATTGTATTCCATGGTATTGAATTTGATATGTGATTTTGCACCATATTCACACAATCTTTGATAAATCGCTGAAAGGAATATTACTAATCCATTCCTTGAACAAAAATAAATACAATCGAAAGTGTCATTTATTCAAAAGTTAGCCAAAGCCGAAAACATAGACTTAAAGGTGACTGATCATTTATTCATAGTGTTATTAGTTATAATAAGAAGTTTTCCTTATCTCTTTCCCATTATTGCTTTAGTCTTAAAGATGATATTGAGTAGGGAATGTGATCTATATTATTATTCTATGTCTTTAAACAAGAAGACATTTTCTTTCCATTTTTTATTCGAAGTGAGAGATGAATATGTCGAGCGAATCAGAGATTAGTATATCAAGTGACTTGAGCAGAAAGGGAAAGACTCTTGCCGCTCCTCAAGGTGGTGAAGAGACTCCTATTGCTTCTGAGACTCCTTCCGCTCCTCAAGGTGGTAAGGCTCCTACTACTCCTTAGGGTGGTGAAGAGACTCTTGCTGCTCCTCAGGCTCCTTAGGGTGGTGAAGAGACTCCTACCACTCCTTAGGGTGGTGAAGAGACTGGAAGGCCATCAAAACACAAAAAACTTAAATGTAACATATAGTCTTACTTTGGAATTTCCAAAGCTTCTGATCCATCAAGTCAAGATGGAGCTACATCATTAACTCTTCCACCAAATATTAGTAGCATTACCAATACCTCACCGCCAATGGAAGGTCAAGTTGAGATTGTCATTGATTTAAATCAAAATGTATCAAATCAAGATAGCAATACCACAGAACATGTTCCAAGTGATACCCTAGCCCCGAAAATTGACTTGGATGAGGATGATGATGTTGGTAGCAAGAAAAGGAAAAATAAACCAAAAAGAGGGAATGAGTTGGAAATGACAAGAAGTTTTCAACTTGGTTGGTTGTCAAAGTACCCATTCATTGAACTAGTGGGGAAATCAAATTATATTGAAAATGAAAAATTAGCTAGATGTATGATTTGTACTTGGAAATGTGGAAGAGACAAGACATTGTAGCTAAATATTGACACTATAGAAAAGCATATCAGTAAAGTTTATGAGAAAAAATCATAGATAGAAAGGAACAATTAGTCATACGATGGAAATCAAAGGAAGAATGTCTTCATGTTAGGTATGTTGTAGATTATGAAGTGCATCACCAAAAAATGTCGAAGCTTGGTACATGTAAAGGTACACTTGAAGCTCAATTTAGGAAAGCAATGGAAGCAAAAAATCTATCAAAAACTATTCAAATGACTTTTTTTTTTCATATTTTGTCTAGAGGGCGTCCTATGACAGACTACCCAGAATATTCTAGTTTATTATCTTATTTGAATGTTCCTCACTATCCCTACTCACATTGGTTAGTAAATGCTGGATGGGAATGGGAAAAATGTCTTGCTGCAGTGGAAAAGGAAGATTTAAAGGTTAAAGTAAAAGAGTCAAATTTCATTGTATTATCTTTAGATGAAGTTACTATGGTAGACAATACTTCTTGGGTCTGTATGCATTTGTATATTGTACAAAAAAATGTTCACCAAGCTCATCTTCTCTTTGTTCATAAAATCAAGGACAGCTCAACATCACAAAATATATTTGAACTAGTCAAGAAAAATTTGAATGAAATTATAGGTATGGATGAGTTGATAATTGCCAAAAAGTTGGTGTGTGTAGGACTTGATGGAGCTACAGTGATGCAAGGTCAAAGGACTGTTGTTTGCACAAAGTTACAAACTACTTGTGCACCATACATGCTTGGGATTCACTACATGGCCCACATAATGAATTTAGCATTCAAAATTGCAAGAAAGTTTCCTACCTGGTATCAAAAGTCAAAAATCTAGTCCACAAAAGTTTGGTGAGGGAATAACACTAGGAAACAATCTTTTCAAGGATGTCGATACTAGATGGATCTCCCTACATGGACCAATACAACGAGTTCTTTTAGAATATCAATCCTTGATTGGAGTGATGTATGAGCATCACAACACAGTAGACAAAGCTCCTAACCTCTTACATAGGCTAAGTGATATAGAGACACTCTTGACTTTAATTAGTCTTCTCCCCATGCTGGATGTGATGAACGAGCCTATGAAGAAATCCCAAGATAGAACTATGTATATTAATGAATATTCCAATCTATGTAAACATACATTCTTTGCCCTCGATCATCTATATCTAGATCTAACACAAGATGGGCCAAATTATTTCATGTCGCAAAAAATTACTGATTTGAATGATCCTAATAATTATTTATGACAATCAGATACAAATGTAGCAATGTAAGAAAGTTAGGTGGTACCAATGTAAGACAATCAGGTGCTCTACCAGAGAAGTAGCTGTTAACAAGGAATATTTTTAAGGCATTGTTAAATCTATTGGTGAGAATTTGACGGAAATTGCAAAATCTCTTTCCTTAGAGATTCGTGAATGATTCCCTCGACTTAGAAAGTAGAAGGAATTTTAGATGAAGCTAAGCTTAGAAAACAGTGTAGGAATTTTGCAATAGCTATGAAGGACCAATATAAATCCATGGGCAAGGACAAGGCCTTTGAACCAGGATCAATGAAAAAGGTTTGGACAAACTTAGGTTAGAGTGAAATATTGTGTGGTTTGATATCAGAATATTTCAAACTTGTTGATTTATGTCAAACAATGATATTGGGGTTAGTGGAGGATTAGAGAGTTTTCAATACATTGGGGTTTTTGAAATCAAAGTTAAGAAACAAACTAGACAAGAATTTGAAAAATTGCTTGAGGATGAAAGGAACTACGTATAATGTTAGAAATTTTCCTTTTGAAAGGGCACTCACAATCTAGAGGTCCACATGTGAAAGAAGAGGGACCAGGTTGTGCAACACTCCAATTCCAAAGGATGGTATTGGTGGCACTGGTAGTGGCAATGGGACTCAAACATATGACATTGACAAAAATGACACAATGAATGTTGAATTTGAGACATAGTCTCATGAAAATGAAGAGCAGATTTGGAATAAAATTCAAGATGACTCTTTTACTTTATCTGATGATGAATGTCAATTTGAGGAATCTGACACCATTTGGTAAATGGAAGAGAATTAGTATCTTTTAGGTATTTATACTGCACTTCATTGATTAGTTTCCATTGTTATATACTGTAGTTGATGATATTTTACATTGTATTAAATGAAATTGTGAATCATTGCACTTCATGATATTTTATTTTATATTGCACTTCATGAATCATATTCCAAAGTCAAACTATAGTTGATGATATTTTATGTTGTATTCCATGAAATTGTGATGTTTTATATTTTATATTAGACCATACATAGCATTCAATGAGGTCTCAGATGATGGCGCCTTTGAAAGGAAAGATAACTCAATAATGTCTTGTGGTCATTGAAACTTGGAACCAAAGAACCAAAGTTTGAAGTTTCAAACTTTTTGAAACCTCTGACCCAGTGACCCACTGACTAGAAAGATGACTAAGAAAGACTTGCATCTCAACAAAGTGAACCATCAACCAAGTCAGGGAATCGAGAAGTTATGAAAATTTAGAAATCCGTGACAAGGTTATAAAACTCTAAGGACTAGCGACTAAGCCTATTTTTCTCCCTTATTTTGAGTCTATCGTCTGTCTAGCTATAACATTTTACATGAATTATTAATGAAATATAATCAATGATCTTTCACTAATCTTCTTTTTATTAATATTATGCAATATGCATTGATGTATGTTTTAATTTTGGCTCTGGTTTAATGAACCAATTAAAGTACCTTGATTAAATCATTAAAGCATGAATTCATATAAATTTTTAGTGGATTTGCTAAGAAGTAATGGAGATTGAGTATTGATGTGTGAATAGTATTATCAGCATATTAACAATAGTTTTAGTATCTTATACAACAATGAACATCAACAATTGTTTAAAGTGTATCTAGAAGTTGAAACCACTACGAGAATTTTTCTTCAAATGATATAATAAATAATACAAATAATTGAACATCAACACATTACTAAAGTATGAATTTGAGCTTTTAACTTGATTATCACATGAAGGAATACATAGAGGCATTGGCAATGCAAAATCTTGCTCAAAGACAACTCTGCAAAGAGTTGAATTGGAACTTGGAAACTCATATTATCAAAAATTAGATCACTGCATCACCTTTTCTAGCAACTTCCAATCTTTAGGTGTTGGAATTTTCATTTGTTCTAACATATGTTGTTTTACTTCAATATTTGTTAACAATTCATGATTCAAATTACAACCTGTCTTGGATTCTTCAGTTAATTTTGCACTTAGGGTTAGCAATGGTTTGATGGAATCCAAATAGGTCACCACATCTGGGTTCTAAGGAAACTAGTCCAAATCAATCTTCCTTCCATCCTCCATCTTCTTTCTAAAATCATTCCATCCAACAAATTGCTCATTTGTTTCAAAAGCCTCTGGTAAACCAAGCTCTATGAAGTTCCTTAACTTTTCATCCACCTTCTTCATCTTGTTTGTAGCCAAATTTAAATATTTCTTTGTTTCATGCATTCTCAAACACTTTTCAATGATAGATGACAATGACATTGATGTAGCAAGTCGATTAGTAATCCCTTTCAATTTCAAAACATTATCACTGGCTTTGTAGACTATTTTTTGAATTTGATTTGTTGATTTCTCTAATGCCAACACATTTTTTTTCTCCATTAAATATTTTTTGAGCTTCTTATGATGTTGTCTGATAGCATCAATCAATTGAAACATGTCACACAAATGATCAATCCCCTACATTATTTTATCCCAGATATTTTCTTTCATATGCCTCATTATTTCTCTACAAAATGAAGTTAACTTATTTTGACAAGACTTAATTTCATTTTTTGCTTCCATCAGCTTTGTCTCCAATCTTTCATTTATTTTTCTCTCCTTCTCCAATTTTTGTTCCCACTATGCATTTTCACTTGTAATCCTTAGTCTTAATTTTTCTAAAGTGAATTTTTCCTCATCACATTTCTTATTGATCTCATCTAGCCTTTGCTTCAGTTCATTTAGTATAGTCTCATTTTGCTTATCCTCTTTGCTTGCTAATGTAGAGATACATATTTAATTCTTTTTTCTAATTCGTTGCTCTTGTTATCTATTGCTTTCCTCTTTGCTTTCTCATTTGCTATGTCTTCTTGTAACATAAATTCAATTTGAATCTAAAACCTTTTCTTCTCTCTATCTTGCTTTAACAATGATGTGTACACCAATTCATTGTTCTTCTTTGATACATTAATTTTTTTAGTATTTCTGAGTCTAGAAAAATCCAATTGAAAATTGTTCAACTCAAATTTAGATGGAGCCATCCGATTTGTTGGTTTGTTTGGAACTGTGGGAACAAGAATTGTGTACTCCATGATTTCTTTACTTGTGTCAAATGTGGGTAATACCATGGTTGTTGCAGGCTATGAAGTTGGTGTAGATGCACTCTCCATCAGTTGCTTCTTTTCTTTTTTATTCAATTCTAATTTCTTTTTAAACTCTTCAATGTAATCAAAACTCAAAGATGTAGGAACAATGGAATGCTTGAATGGCAAAGGAATGGGAGTACTTGTAGTTACTAATGATGTCATAGCCATATTAACTAAAATTAGGGGAGTGCCTCAAAATAACTCCTTTGTGGTGGATCCACTGGTAGTGTGACTTGGAGTTGGACCTATCAAAATCCTTTTCCTCTTTTGTATGCCTTGATCACCTAATGTTTATGTGGTATATTGTGATGTCCTCTTGTGTGTAATTTGTTGTTGTAGCACATGTTGACCAATACTAGTACTACTTCCCATATCATCACCACCAGAGGAAGTTCCAATTGCACTAAGCCCTCCACCATGGGCATGTCCTAGTTGTGATTGTGTCTGACGATGAGGATGAGGATTTGAACTTGAAGCTCTAACAAATTGACCTATATACCCTAGGTCTACTTTTTCACCTCCAATCCCAAGGCCATATTTATTAGCTAGTTTTCTATGGTCTACATCTATTACCATCCAAGGGCCTTGTCTTTGGGACCCCGAAGGACCACCTTCATAAGGTTCCCAGTTTTTTAGCTATGGCTGCTCCTATAGTAAATGCTTCTTTTGTGGCCTCACTTAAACCAAGTTTGAAATTGACATGGCTTTCTTCTTTCCTATCATCATCACTTTCTTCATCTTCTTGTTCATTTGGATGCTCTATATTCCATAATTTTCTAAACTGAAGGTCTTCTTCATTATCTCCATACTCTGCAAGAGCTCTTGGATCACCTAGGTCCTTCCTCATAGACCAAAAGGCAGTAATTTTTTATCATGACCAAATTTTTTTTGTAACTTCCTTCTCTAGAGAATCTAGCATTTTTACTCTACTAGATGGTTTATGACTTTTTTCTTAAAAATTGTTGTACCACCTAATTGTCTTTCGATGTAATGCCATAATTTATGCTAACAATTGTTCAAAAGAAATACCATTCTTAGTAGCACCTTTCCCCATTGCCACTTTGACCTCATCCCAAGAATCCTTGTTTCTCAAGTTTTCAAGCTAGGATTTACTTGATGTTGAATTCTACTTCCAACATTCTTATTGAGCGCAATCATTGATTTAATGGTGTCACATGGATCATACTACCAGTGACAGATAACATCAAAATAAAAAAAATTCAAAAGATCATGTGAGACACTAAATACTTTTCTCTTGAATGTCATCCCTCCACATGAAAAAGTTAAATAAGGAAATAAGGTCTTCTTCCCCTGACTACTAAAGTGTCTTTCATCAATACTTTGCATTTTCCTTACATATTCCAAAGGAAAAACCCTTTCTACATCACATATATTGGAAGTTTGTATGGATGTACTTCCAATCTATAAAATCTTGGCACAGTATATTCTTCCATTAAGTACCAATCAACCAATTGTATTTCTTTTCCTAGTTGAATGCAGTTTCTACATGACATAGGAAATATAGGCATTGAGGTATTTGTAATTTCTTGATGCAATGGAGCCAAAAAGTAGTCTACAAAATGACTGTAGTTCCTTTGAGAATCATGAAACCTTATAATACTAGTGCATTCATATACTGGATCCATTTTCTTTTGCTTTAGATTGCTATTACCATAGGGATGAATCTGAAGCTTGTTTGTCTAAAAAATTCCTCTGAATTTGAATAGAAAAAGATAGCACAAGTAGGTTGTGAACCTAAATGTCTTGGTGGAACCTCCTTTATTCATTAAAAAAAAATTATGCATGGATTCTACAATGTGCTCAATAAAATTATATTTGGCATGTGGAACACCATAATGGATATTATACACCATTTCAAGGAGGCATGCACCCACTTCCAAATTGCTATCCAGTCTGAGGAAAAATGCTAGCATGGAAATAGTATCCTGAACCCATGGTTTAAAAATATCCAACTCATAAGGAGGCTTATAATCACCTTTCATTTTTTTTCTATCCTAAACTATTCTATTTAAGAAAGAATTTTTCTCCATTTCATCCTCTACTTCATAATCACTAGCAAGCTTTTCTAGGTCAATGTGGACATTTCCAAATTATTTGGTTGTAAACCACAAGCACAACACTTTTCCAAGTTCTTCTACATTAATGGATAAAAATTCTTCTTTTCTATCTTTATTAACAATTTCTCTTTTGTTATCATCATAATTTAGGGCATAGACCATGATAAATTATGGGCAAGGGAAAACCTCATGTAACATCATGCGCCCTAATATAGTTACCCACGGTGCACTAATACTATTAACTTGCAATTGCATTTTCTTTGTAGCCTTATTCTAGGATGAAAATCTAAGTTCTGAGGTATACCTAACATAGGTTTCAGGATCATAAATATCATGGTATTCATTAGTGAAACCTGGGGTTTTAAGAAATTTTGCATAATGTATTTTTTTATCTGGCATTCCTCTAGTGGTATTGGTGGTAGACATGTTGATACAATCAACAATATGAAATTTGTGAATTCCCTATTAGTCCTTAATTTTTCTTAATTCTTAAGCCTCTTAACCCTAAACCTAAACCTCAAAATTTGAAGAAACGTCAAGTGATGAAACATAGCCACAAGAATTCTTTAACTTACTCAGATTTTGAATTTTGATTCTTGAAGTTGAAACTACATTGAATCTTGAAACTAGGTTACTGGAATGGCTTTGTTTGAAGTGGAACTATGGAACCCAAAATAGGGTGGTGCACTACAATGAGCAAACTAAATGACACTGAAACATCTACTCATTACTTATGGACTACATAGTACACAATTAGGTAGTACAATGTACATGGATGACAACATTTAAAACAAGCCATTGAAAAAAATGTTTTACTCCTACATCGACAACAATTTTTAAATCATTGATCTCTATTAATCTAAAAATTATAGGGTGATTCTAAAGGTTTAAGTTCTCAAGAATAGCGCTATGTGCATTTCATTCTGGAATGCAACTACAACCATACATCAAATGTTCATCGAGTGGTTCAGTAATTTATGATATAAATAGTAAACATAAAACATGTGTTTTAAATTTTCTTTAAAGTTTAATGCGCTAGGATTGACATCAAGGCCAAGGGGCCAAAAACTTAACATTTCAAAGGCCTTAATAAAATGAATTACAATGTCAAATTAATAGCACAACCATTTATTTTATTACAACTGAATTACAATGTCACATTATTACATAGTACAAATGTAAGCATAACCGCTAAGCTTATGTTGGACTGCTAGTGAAAAGTTGAAAATGTAAATGTGATACATGTATATCTAAAAATAAATGGAACTTTTTAGGTCAACCATGAGCTCTAAAAATAAACACATGAGACTTGTCGAGTCAGCCATACGCTCTAAAAATAAATGCATCGAGAAAGGGGGCCCTATCAAACTGTGGAAATGGGAGTCATGAAGATACAAAATGTAATTAGCCCCTTTCAAAGCTAGACTAATGCAGAAGATGAGGGATAGTAAAACTTCTCCCATGCATAAGATGTGCACTGAAATTAAATGCATGGGAATTACCTAGGAAACCATGTAGATGATGAGGGGTAGTAAAATTACTCCCATCTTCTACTTGCAGCCTCCATGCATTGGGATAGAACTTATGTCTATCAGAGATCCTCATCCTGGTTCAAAAACTATCTGAGAAGTCAGGGGAACCAAATCAACTTCTTTCAAATTCCACCCATTATGAATTTGAACGAAATTGGTCTTTTACTCTGTAACTACATAACTGGAGGAAAGAGAATTTAGAGCATCCCCAATAATACCACATTATCTTCTTCCTAAATCCTTATTAAGTTATTAACCCTATAAAATGAAAACCCTTATGACAATTAAAAAAATGATTTTAGCTATGCTCACTATCCTTATTTATGGGCCAAAAGTGTAACCAAAAGTGCCACTACCAGCCTAGTACCTTGTACACCTCACACAGGTTGTGTATAATTACTATTGACTACTTAGTAATAATTGTGATTCACGCAAACCAAAAATCCAACTTAATCAGTACCTCAAGCTAGCTACATGCAAAGTTGAAAACTGTAGCTCAAGCTGACAAGCTGTTAATTGTCATAATCGGTAGTGTTTTGTAAGCTATTGATTGTCAAAATCACTAGATTATTGACATCATCATCTACGATTCTACAGTACTTCATGTAGTTTTCAATATAAAGTTATCCAATCAATCACTCTAGCTATTCATATGGTATTAATCTATGTCGCCGCCCTGTACCATAGCCGAATTGAGAATTTCAATAGAATAAATGAAAGGTAGAGTAATTTGATCCATTGAAAAGAGTGAATTAAATGTCTCATTTTACCTTAATGATTCTCAATTTCCTAGCTAATAAGTCACAATAAATTTCACTCACTTATGATTGGAAGTATATGTTGATTTTTGAAACCAATCATTAATAAAATCTCAACCATTGATTTTTTGAAATCTAACGGTTCTACTATTATTCCGAAGGTTTTAGTTCGCAAGTCTGGTACTTCAAGGATTTACTTCTAGAATGCATCTATAGCTGTCCATCAAAAATTCATTGAACGGTACCTCTTTTAAAACAAACTTTATGGACGTGCATAATTTAAAATGGGGACATTGCTAGGTTGACAAGACTCGACCCTTAGGATTAAAGAGTTAAGACTTAAGGCTTTGTCATAAAATATTTTGGTCTGACTTAAAGGCAATATTAAATGGTAAACAAGAGTAGGATGACTGACATACCTAAATAATTAATAAAATCTCAACCATTGATTTTTGAAAATCTAACAGTTCTAGTGTAATTCTGGAGGTTTCAATTCACAAATCTAGTGCTTGAGAGATATACTTTCGGAATGCAACTATAGCCATCCATAAAAAAATCATTGAACGGTCATGGTCCATAATGTCACGTGGTCATTGAAACTTGGAACCTTAGAACCAAAGTCTGAAGTTTCAAAGTTTTTGAAACCTCTGACTCACTGACTACAAAGATGACCAAGAAAGACTTGCAACTAAGGTTAGGAAAATTTGCACTGACACTTTGCCACTACATTTTTTTTATTAATTTGATATTATGTTTAAATTGCCAAAAAAAATTCTTAATCATTTGAAAATAGGTTTAATTCTCCAATGAATTTTGTTTTTTAGTTTGAAAAAAAGTTTTAATCGCCAACAAAATTATTTTTTCTAGTTTTAAAATAGGTTGAATTCACCAATGGAAAAAATTTAGTGGTTTTAAAAAACTTGCATTTTGCCAGGATTTTCCACAAACTTCTAGCAATTAGAAAATATTTGCTAATGGACATTATTTTTTTCACAAAAATTGAAAAAATTTGCCACTATAATTAATATTTTTATCAGGAGGTATACAAGATTTGCTAGGATTTTACACCTTTGCCAAGGGGGGGGGTTTCTTAAAGTTTTCCTTGCTTTTGAGAATATGCTTCAACCCACAATTGAAAACTATGATAAAGTTGGAGAAGAAGACAAGAAAACATTGCTTTTAGTTGTTTTTCAATACATTATTGTATTAGAGGTAAAATGGGATGACATAAGGAAAGATGTTCCTAAAATCATGTGGGATGATCTAATGAAAAGGAGATTTGAGGCCATTTTGTTTGGAGAAAAGATTAGAAATGCAACATATAGTAAGATTGTGTCTTCCTTGAACCCTAATGATTTGAAATATCTGAAGAAGATTTTTCTTGAAATGTTTCAGATGAAGAGTAAAGTGAATATGTTGATGACAAGAAATAAGAAATTAACAAAGAAAGTATGAAAGGAAACAACAAAGGTAATCTGGGAGACAATAGAAAAGTATGGTATGCTCAAAATTGATAATGATGCTACTACTAAAAATTCTAAGGAAAATGTTCCATTGGATATAGGTAATGAAGACATTTTTGATAATTTTGATGTTGAAATTAATATTGGCGATGAAGTCAATGAGCATAATGAAGAATGAATTGAGCTTGAGATGCATAATGATGCCCCAACAAAGCATACTAAAGGAGAAGAAGGCAGTAATAGGGTAGGAAATGTTGAAGAGGAAGGATAGGGCAATGAAGAAGAAGTTCAAGATAATTCTAAAGAAGAGTAGAATAAAGATGAAAAAGATGGAAATGAGGAAGAGGACAATAATGGAAAAGATAATGATAAAGATGAAGATGAAAATGAAATGGATGAAAAGAAAGAGGAAGAAGAAGAAGAGGTAGTAGAGGAAGATAGATAAAAGGAAAAGAGAGAGGAAGAAAAGAAGGTCATGGAATCCTCAGGGAAAAATGAAAATCACTGAAGCATCCCGATGATTCATTCTTTGAGAGTTATGTAATAAAAGGTTTGTTATCTAAGAAAATTAGATTTCAACCAATTATTCCCTAGGAACTTTTGAAACTCCCTATGATTGAGGGATATGTTGATGTGGAAAAGATGTCTCCAATACATAAAGTTGTGCTGGGTGATGCAATGCAAGCATTCAGAAGAAAGGAAATTCTGGAAACACATCAAAAGGGAACAAAACTGATAGAAGATGCTCTAAAATATTTGCAGGAAACTATACTCAGTGCATCCATTGATACAACCCTCATCCCTATTGAAAATGTGAGATTATTGTCAAACTCTTTCATGGAGTATTCCTGTAGGCTTATTGAAAAGACAAGACAAGAGATAGAAGAAAACTTGGCAGAGAAAAGGCTATTAGATTTACATGACAAATGTGCTCCTGTACACTCTTGTGTCAAAAAGAGTCTCAAAGTGGTGAAGGTTTGTGAGTCTGAGGTAGATGTTCTTCTCTCTTATTGCTTGAAGTGGTCAGATGCCTCTCAAAATATCAAGATTGTCATGGAATCCATTGAGTTTAAGCTATCTACCATTTCTGGTACTTATAGTGTATCTAAAGATAAAGACAGATCAATCTGGAAGGCCACCATAACACATAGAGAAAATTTATTTACCTTGCAGAAACAAAAGAAAGAAATTATCAAAAAATTAAATCTATTAAGTAATATTGTAAGAATGGAAGACACTTTTGTTGGAGAATCTCTGGCATGCATTGAAAGGCTTGAGAAGATAAATATGATTCCTAATACTCTAGATGGTGCTGAAGAAACTATGATAGAACTAGAATCTCTCAACAAGATGTTGACTATAACAAAGGATGGCTAGGAAAAAGGAAAAACAGTCTGAGAAGGTATTCTAAAGGAGCCTGAAGGCTCATCATCTTCTAGTTGATATATATTACTTTTTTTTCTTTAATGTTTTTTAGTTGTTCTTGGAACACCATTTTTCCTTCATGTCGAAGGGGGAGTGAAGTGGTGAAATGTTGGTGTTAGGGGGAGAAGTACTATAAATAGAGAAGTTTGTAAATATTCATTTTTGTTTTGGCACATATTTCCATCAATAACAAAGGGGGATATTGTTCAAAAAATGGATAAGAACATCTCATTTTGTTACTATTTTTTTGTCATTGATATCACCATGATATATGAGTTGCAACTGCAATATCAAGACTAAAGTTACTTTGGTATTCTAGTTTGGTATCTAAACCAGTATTTTGCTTACATCCTCCAGTATTTTTGTCCACAATTGTTTTGTGATGATCACTATTGCTTACAATTTTGGGAAATGGTTTGTAGGTGTCAGAAGCATGTACACACAAGATCTCATGTATCTACTTGTTCATATGGTGTCATGTTGGTGTTTTGCAGTTATGTTTTTTGGTTCATCTCTAGCTAACTTGATGGATGTATTGTGTAAATTAACTTTTTCTATGCAGACATATGTGTGACCTATTTTAGGTCTGTGTTGACTTCTCGAAGCATGTGGGTTATCTTTTTCAAATCTTGAGGCCAACAGTTGGTACTTTTGGTAAATGAGAAAGTGCATCTAATTAGGCCAACTTAATTAATGCTTGCAAAGAGATTGGGTATATATAAAAAATAGTTATTGAATAAGTGATGCAATAATGCAAAGTAGTGCAAACATGATAAAGTGTGCCAAGTTTGTTTATTGATATTTATTTGGAATATTGAATCTGCACTCATTAGGTGTGCTCTGTCAATTCATTTTCTATCTAAAATTCATTCAATCATTGTAATTCTATAGGCAGTGAGCCTTTGTTTCTAGACAGTGAGTCCTAGTAGTGAGCCACCCATTTTGTAATATTTTATAACCAGCTATACTATATTATTTATCTTTGTTATTGTATGCATTGGAATAGTTGGATTGTATTTGATAAGAAAATTTAATAACATACTGATTAACCCCCCTCTTAGTATCTTGCACTTTCAACAGAAGAAATCAAAAGAATGTGTCATATGTCTCTTGTTCCTACTTCTCTACCATCTTCTCAACAAATTTTTCAATCAGCACCTAAACATACAACTAAAGCACTTGGTTATTATGATCTTGTTGAGCAACTTTGTGTTAGTTTGGCCAAGATCTCATTGTGGGACTTGGTTTAGTCTACTCCAATTTATCAAGGTATGCTCTAGGAATCCTTACAAAATTTATTCTTACCTTATTTTTCTAGACTAGTGGATGTTAATGAATTGATAGATCATGTTTGTGTGGATTCACCGAAGATTACATTCTATATGTAGGAACTCCCATCCCCATAAGTATAGAAGGAAGTAGATCCCTCTATGATTAGAGTTAACATCAATAACATTAGTATTAGGTGTACTCTCATTCATACTAGTTCAACTCCCAAAGTATGTACCATATAATTATTACATAAGATCAAAATTGATTCTTTTTCTTTAGATGCTTCATCTCTATATATTCATGTATTTGATAGCATTGATCATCAAGCCTTAGGCATGATAATCTTACCTCAAATGTAAGGACCCATTATCATATTGAGCTTGGTTTATGTAATGTCTTATCCTTTACATTACAATATTATCTTGGGAAGACCTTTGATTCATGCTTTGGGAGTTGTAACCTCTACCTTGCACCACTGTTAAAAGTTCATTTCTAATAATGAATCAATTACAATCAAGTTTAACCCTAATGATATCCACCTTTGTGAGATGGAAATTGTTGGTCGAGCCTTGGTTGTTTCTACTCTAAAAAATTGAATTCCATTATTATCTTCTGATGCATTCACATGATCTTTGGTTGTACTTGTTTTAAAGGCTACCTAGAGATGAATGTCCCCAAAGAAGATCTACCCAAAGTGAAGAATCCTAAATCTTCCCCTTCTACTTTTTTTTGAATAAAATGTGTGTCTTGGTGATGATTGGGGGTCCTTCAATTTTTCCAAATTCTTCATCAAAGAATACAAAGTTGATCCTATCCATATTTACCTTTCAATAGTGTCATACAACTCTACCATGAAAGTTCATTGTCATCGCATTGAGAAAAACAATCAGAACCCTTCTAGGGAGAAAGATTGCACCTTTGCTGAGGAAGATAATCTTCTTTTTTTCTATGGAGGCTAATGTTTGCAGTCTTTTCAAGAAGGATTACTAGGATCTTGTAGATGTGTATGATAGTCATTGGTGGAGTGATGCCTTCTATGTAGATACTCCCTTTTGAGGATTTGCAAACACATTACAACCCTAGATACAAATTGGTTTGTAAATATAGTTATGGATGAAAATATTATGGCTGTAATGAATAAGGAATCCAAGTACCTATACAATGTGTACCTTTTAAGCATGGTTTAGGGCTTGTTTTTTTCCCTTGAAGGGTCTAGGTAGAAACCATGGTGGAGTGTCAACATGATTTCTGTCAAACCTCTTAATCTAGCTCATCCTGAATTCATTGAGAGTAAAGTAGAATATAATGAAGTTCCTCTAGATGTTTTATCCTTGGAGGAAGTTCTAGAAGATTTATTAGGTGTCTACTATCATCTTCCTTCTTATCACAATAAACAACGATTCCTATATTGCTTGCATAAATAAGTGTACTTTAGAGAATCTATTTTGAGTGTGGATGACAAGCCTCCCTAATCTAATGTGGATGATGATGTTCCTATTTCTCATTCCAATGTTTCCATGGATCCTAAATCTTCTAATAAAGTGAGTAAGATTGGAAAGTTCCTCTATTTGGAAGATTTTAAACAACATTTTGAATTGTTACATTCTCATTCTGACATCTTCACTTGGTCATATGAGGGCATGCCCGATATTGATGAGCCTGTGGTGGTTCACAATATCATCCTATGTCCCTATGCAAAGCCCTATGTCTTAATGGATTATCTTGTGGTGGGTTTTAATTGGTTGGTATAATATATAGAAGTATAAGTTACATTAACGAGTTGTGAACTAGGGTTTATGCTTACCACATGCTACCTTACTTTTAGGGAAGGTTGTATAAAGAATCTTAGGATTTTAAGAGAAAAATATGTAAATAGAAGTAAAAGTAAAGGAAAAGGATGCCCAAATCGATGGAATAAGAAGTTGGATTAGGGTGAGGTAAAATTTGATACCACTAAATAATATGCACAAAAGGGTAAAGGAAAGGGAATAGGGAATAAGGATATAGAGTGCTAAATTCATTTCTTGGTAAAGGAAAATATAGAATTACAAGGGTATATGACTCAAGAGAAATGGATTAGGAATCATTAATGTGGTTTTCTCAATGCTAGAAGACAAAAGAGAAAAGGAAATAGAGTGAAAGAGTTTCAATGTTCAGAATTTGGTTGTTGTCTCACAAAAGTGTTATCATGATATATATCATCTTGTCATGGTATGCTCAAGTCTTTGTGTAATATATTTCCTTTGAGTATAAGATCATTTTTATTGTACGCGTCGCTTATTAAAGGCTAGTATATGAATTATTTCTACCACTTCTTCCTTTCATGGTATCAAACATTAATCACATTAGGTTTGAAATGATGATTTTGGGACCTACTTTCTTTCTATCACTTCTAGGGTTTTTTACCTAAAAGGAGAAAGATGGGTCCAAAATCCACAATGTTTCACTCAAGATTAATGTAAGGATGGATGGAATATTTATGTGAAGTGTGTATGGATGTGTTTGAATACTTATAGATGCAAATAAATGAATGTAAACTAACCTAATGCAAGATGCTGGAAAACACAATGCTGATTGCAAATATGAACTAGAAAGTTAAACAAATGAAAAAAGGGGTTCATGAGACTGATCAGAGTGGACCTGGAGGAATATTACTATTACTAGAAGGTTCTGGGATATTCCAAAAGTCACTATTTATAGCCACTGGGATTGATTCACCACAAATGGCGAATCAGTCCTCCTTCTGGTGAAAACTTCCAGAAATAGGTTTCTAATTGTTTAGAGTTGAATTATGAGAAAATTAGTTTTCAATCATATATATGGGACTCATTCAGCATGGGTGGTGAATTATTGCACCTACAGTAATCTACAAAGTTAAGACTTGATTCTATAGGCCTAGATCTACAATTTTGTCTTCTACAGGTGTCTAATTTAAAAACTATCAGATTTGGGTATGAAATGACTCTTTGTTGATATTTTGACTTGTTGAATGAAAAGAATACTTTAGGAAACTTGCAACTTGATCTTCAATGATTTCCAAGCTTCCAAGAGTCCTAAATTTGCATACAAACAAGACAAAAGAGAGATATGTTAAATGTTAGGGCATGAGGGTTTGCCTTGGTCAAACCTCGGTTAGGTAATTAAACCAAAATGATGAAATGAAGTAACAAAACAAGGAAAATGGAATTGATTACCTTGCCATGGTGATTTATCTTGAAAGTCTATAGGAATACATGATGATTCAACCCTTGAATTCTTTGGAAAGTTAACTTGATGACTTCTAATGAAGAAACCTTAACTCACTTGACTTGGATGAGAAGATAGATGAATTAATGATGAGAGATGTAAAAATAAGGATAAAAACACTTATTTATAGACAATTGTGCCTTATTATCCTAATTATACCTCATCACAGGTTGACATGTAGTGAAATTAAAATTAAAATTTCACTTTTCTTGCTCAAAGGTCAAAATGGGGCTAGATAGGACTCATTCACTAGACATGGTGAATGAGTCCCACCTGAATGGGACTGATTCACCGTGCATGGTGAATGGGTCCCATAGGGGTCATTCTGATAGCTAAGAAGCTAGGAGATAAGGAAATAAGGTTTAAATTGCAACTTTGTCAGGTATTTGATTAATTTAATCCTTGAGATGCACAATATGGGTTAATAGGGGCCTATTAATGATGATGTAAATGTCAAATAGGGCTTGGGACACAAAAATCAATGTGAAAGTTTAATTAAATACACTTTGCAACACTAAAAAGTGGTTCACAAAGCCTAGAAAGATGCAAAAGCCAATGTGAATGTGCAAGATACATTAAAACACTAGTTTAACATTAATTTTAGGTTAAGAACCTTCTAGATTGATGTAATAATATATTAAACACATTTTATAATGTTAAATTAGGGAGAAATAGGTTTATTAAGTCTAGAAAAGTGTGAAAGTCCTTTACAAGACATTGTTAAAAGCTTGTTATTCAATTTACAAGGGGCCAAGACCTAATGTGGATGCATAAAATGACTCATAACACTAGATTAAGGCCTCATTAAGTACATTTTATTATGAATTAATGCCATGTTAAGCAAAGGGAACTTTTTTTTATGACACATTTAGCCCCCACTTTAGTGAGATGATGAACTTGCTTCAAAATCACACTAAATTAGTCATTCAAGAGAGATCCTCTTGTACATATGCTGATGACAAAGAATGAAAAAGGATAAAAGGAGGTGGCCAAGCCCCTAGGATCCAAGATCCTAATTCAATCTCCCAAGTTAAAAAATCATGCAAAGGAAAGAATGAGAAGATGAAAAGGTGGATCAAGCCTCAACCATTTGTCTAGCTAGTTGTGGATCATATCTAAGCTACCTTGTTTGAAAAAGAGAATGTGTACTCACTCTGGGGTGACAGAACACATGATGTTACATCAAGTGAGAAGGCCTAAATGTACTCACTCTAGGGCCACATAACTAGTTGTCTATAGGGTGAGAAATCCCAAGAGCTAAATAGATATGCTAGTTGGTATTCACTCACAAACACAAAAGTGGCTATAGGGAAAAGTCATGCCGCTAGGTAGGCTTCCCACTCAACCATATAAAATTTCTACCCATTGATAAATTTAACAAGGTACCACAAAGAAAAATGATCATAAACAAAAAGAAAAAGTACCACAATCATGCAAGGTGGAAAAAAGATGTGAAAATGTAAAATTGGAAAAAAATGTAAAATGTAAAAATGTAAAAATGTAAAATGTTCGAAGGAGTCTTGTTCAATTCACTGAAGTTCACTCACTTAGGGAACATTGTGTCTAATGTCTCAAAGAGAAGACCAATCAAAGAATAGTATATTCACAACTTAGGGGATGCAGTGTGTTGCATCAAGCCACCAAGAGGAATGTAGTATGCTTAGAAAGATGACACTTATGAACGAAATCATACCCAATGTCATCCACAAAGTGACAAACACATCATATAAATGACAAGGCTACACTAAGAACCAAGAATGCAAATGAATTCTGGTAATGTATGCCCCCCACATTAAAGGAATTGCTATACATTGTTCTATGAGAAATTAATTTAAAGTAGAGAATAAAAGAGAAAGAAAACAAGACATGAGAGCTAACTTAGAAAGCCCTATGCCAAGTCATATATTTTGAATTTAGGTTGCATCATGTCAAGAAAAATAAAAATCAAAGAAAGATTGTATGTTACTTGTGAGTCAATCTTAAGACATGTCATTCACATCTCAAGCTTTCTCTTATATGTTCATGAAAAGTTAATGAGTAGTTGAAAGAGACAATGGAAAGTGACATACAAGGGATAATGTTGTATAACCCTTTGCCCCCCACTTAGTTCAGAACAAGGGTGAGCCTAAAGTGGATGACAGTATGCTTCCCCTTGCAATGGATGAAAAACATGCAATAGTGAGTATGCTACAATCATACAACTATGGCATGGCAAGGAGCAACATATAATGTTATTTATGTGAATAAGGAGGAGTCTTGGAAGAGTCTTGTGTGATAGTATTGATGTTGAGTGAAGGTTTGGTGATCTTGGTGAAAGGAGAATAACCAAGACCCTGAGTTGTTTTTTTATTTTTTAGCTTTATAGGGTTATGGATACCTTATTCTCGAGCACCACATCCTTTTCCACTATATACCCAACTTGTTTCATGAGGTCATACCATTTTCCATAAAGTTGTTTAAGTGCTTTGGAATCAAGTGGTTATTCGGTGTTGTGTTTGTCAAGGGTTGTTGTGGAGTTTGTGGCATTGTCTAAAGTGATTGAGGAAGATGCTTTCAAAAGGTTGTCTGAATGTTGTGTTGACATGATGGTTGGTTATTCTTTTTTCACATCTTTCTTTTGTGTGACTATGTATTCACCCATAAATGATGGTGTGAAGTCTAAAGATCCCAAATTATCACCAAATGATTTAGATGGTGATCCCTAATTATTGTGTTCAATTTCAAGAGGGTCTATGTTGGATGTCGGAATCAATGTTTTCAAAGGACTTGTAGCTCCTTTTTCAAGGTGTAAGAAAATTTCAGGCTCAGGATCTGCTTCAACTTGATAAATGTTAATTTTATAGAAATATTTCATTATACAATGAAGGGTGGAAGGAACTACATTCATCTCATGAATCCATGGTCTACCTAAAAGAATATTTTATGAAAGATCATAAGGTATGATATGAAAAGCATTTTGAAAAGTAACCACCACAACTATAATAGGAAAAGTGATTACACCGAATGTTTTCTTTGTTGAATTATAAAACCCTCGAATAGTTGTGGAATCGGGTATTATTTCTGACCCAACAACATCTAATCAGTCAAGGAGACTCACACTACACATTAAGGGAAAAACAATTATCTATGAGAGTATATTTGATACCTTTTTTATTTAATTAGGAAATTATCATAAAGTCATCATGTTTTTTACACAAATCCAAAGGAGAGAGCTCATGTTGATGGAAGGTAATGTCAAGATTCTTTTTGTGGATGAGAGTTGCCACATCATTTGGAGTTGGAGCAGGAGGAAGTGTAATTTTTTGTAAGGTTGTTTGAAGAATTTTGTTGTAATTTGTTGAGTTCTAAAGTAAATACCGAAGGGAAATCTTTGTAGGAGTATTCTTTAATTGTTCAACAATATCATACTCCTTTGTTTTTGGGATGTAATGAGGAGTGCTAGGTGGATTGGGTAAAGGTAAAGAGGGTGGGATTGGTTGTGGCGGTTGCAGATTATTTCGAGTGTTATATGTATGAGCAATGGTATTGTAACTCGGTTGTTGCAGTACATTAGTTTGAGGTGGGTGGAGGGTGTAGTGAGGTTTATTGGAAGGATGAAATGGATGCAAAGGTGGGTAAACTATGTAGCGAGGTTTATTGGAAGGTGGGTAAAGGGTGTAGTGAGGTTGAATATTGTTAACATCCTATAACAAGTGAGAGTGTTCATTGTCTTTGAAGGGAATGTTATCATTCTCTTGGGTCAGAATATCCTCCCTAGAAGGAGAGTTCTTAGGAGAACAAAAAAGCACATGTTCATGACAATTAAGGTTTGGTTCATCCAAAATAACTTCATGACAACCAAGGGAGTTATTAATGGTTGAATTTGTTTAATTAGGGAAGAATTTATGCAATCATTCGGTGTTTGTAATGCCTCAGTCTCTTGGTCCATATTATCTACCCTACTAGGAGATCTTGTAATATTTTCATATAAGGTTGAAATGTGCAAACTAGCTTCATCACAAATGGGAGAGGCATCAAGAGAAGAAAAAGCATCACATTCTTATTTTTCAATGATTGGATCCTTGTGTTTAATTATGTGTTCTTGGATGGGGGAAACATTAGGAAAGGAAGAAAGAAGATTATCATGATTATCTTTGATTACCTCCCTTTTTCCAACAATGTCTTCCAAAATAGGGGAATAAAAATAAAGAGGATTGTCATAGATCTTAAAGTTTTGTTCATCTAATGTCAACATAGCCTCCTCACAAATTTGTTGGTCATGATCATTCATGAAATTATTGTCACAAATAGGGGAGGTGTTGGGAGATGAATGGAGAGTAGGTAAGGTGGTGGCAATGCATTCATCTTTTGTTGCTATACTATCTTCCCAAGGGAATGACAAGAAGGAAAAACAAGACCCTCATGATGCTCAACGATTGTACCTTCTTTTGCCAAGATACCTTCATCACTAAAAGGAGAGATATCAAGGGATGGAAAATTATGATCATCAGTTTTATCTATGTTTGTATTCCCTTCTAACGCATCATCCTCATAAATGGGAGAGATATGAGGGAGTGTAGGTTCAAGACAAGCATTAATATGTTCCTTCTCTTGTGCTAAGAGACTATCATAACTAGGGAATGCATTGAAAGAATGATTAACATGCTTATGAACTAACTTTTTCTTTGAAAATTTGGAGAAGATTGAGACTAACATTTTGAAATAACAATATATACTGACTTAAAATACAATGCAAAGGGTTGAAATGAAATGCAATTTTCAGATGACAATTGATTGATTATGTAACAATGTGAGAATGCAAGCTTGGAATTTAAACCATGCATGAAATGAGCTAAATTAAGCTAGATTGCATGAAATGCATGATACAAAAATGCAACCAACTGATATAGGTAGTTTAAGGCACCAAACAAAAGCTAAAAAATAGAGTTATGAGTTCTGTACAATGTTGTTTCAGGGGTTAGAAGGGACTGATTCGCCCAAGGTGGAAAATGAGTCCCAGTATGAAATTTTTTCAAAAATTTCAAAAAATTTTGACTAATGTTGATGCTTTCTAAGTGCTATGATGCAGACCTAAATGAAAAATGCAAAACTTCAGAACCGTTTAATGATGAAATATGCAAAAGGGCAACCTATTATGCACTTTTTATGAATGCAAAATTTGAAACCTAGCATGGAAATTAACTAATGGAAACCCTAATGCAAATTAAATCCAAGGATAGATGAAATACTCCAAATCATAAAATAGAAGTATTCAAAAGTCAGGTTCACCAAAATGAAATGAAGGATTTTGGGACCTACTTTCTTTCTATCACTTCTAGGGTTTTTCACCTAAAAGGAGAAAGATGGGTCCAAAATGGACAATGTTTCACTGAAGATGGATGGATGGAATATTGATGTGAAGTGTGTTTGGATGTGTTTGAATTCTTATAGTCCAAATAAATGAATGTAAACTAACCTAATGCAAGATGATGTAAAACACAATGTTGATTGCAAATACGAAGTAGAAACTTAAAAAATGAAAACAAAGGTTGATGAGACTAATCATAGTGCACTTGGAGGCTTATTACTATTACTTAAAGGTTCTAGGATGTTCCAAAAGTAATTTTTTATGGCCATTAGGACTGATTCACCACACATGGTGAATTACTCCTGCTTTTGGTGTCAAAAACTTCCAAAAATAGGTTTCTAACTGCTAAGAGTTGAATTATAAGAAAATTAGTTTTTAGGCATATAGATGGGACTCATTCACCATGGGTGGTGAATTAGTCCACCTCCAGGAATCTATAAATTTAGGACTTGATTATGTAGGTCTATATCTGCACTTCTATCTTCTATAGGTGTTTGCTTTGGAAATTATTGAATTTGGGTCTGAAAATGACTTTTTATTCATATTTTGACTTGTTGAATAAGAAGAAGACTTGATCAACCTTGCAATTTGATGTTCAATGATTTCCCAGCTTCCAAGATTCCCAAATCTGCATACAAACAAGACAAAAGAGAGATATGTTGAATGTCAAGGCATGGGGGTTTGCCTTGGTCAAACCCTATTTAGATAATTAAACCAAAATGATGAAAGGATGTAATGAAACATGAAAAATGGAATTGATTACCTTGAGATGGTGATTTATCTTGACATTTTTTAGAAATGAATGAAGATTCAACCCTTGAATGCTTTAGAAAGTTAACTTGATGACTTCTAATGAAGAAACCCTAACTTGCATGACTTGGATGAGAAGATAGATGAATTAATGATGAGAGATGTAAAAAAATGAGTTATTTGATGTAAAAGTGAGGATAGAAACACTTATTTATAGATAATTGTGCCTTACTATCCTGATTATATCTCATCACAGGCTGACATGTAGTGAAATTAAACTTTAAATTTCACTTTTTCTCGCTCAAAGGTCAAAATGGGTCTAGCTAGGACTCATTCACCACACATGGTCAATGGTTCCCACCTAGATGGGACTGATTCACCATGCATGGTGAATGGGTCTCAAAGGGGCCATTACAACAACTAAGAAGCTAGGAGATAAGGAAATAAGGTTTAAATTGTAACTTTGTCAGGTATTTGATCAATTTAAGCCTTGGGATGCACAATATGGGTTAATAGGGGCCTATTAATGATGATGTAAATTTCAAATAAGGCTTGGGACATAGAAATCAATGTGAAAGTGTAATTAAATACACTTTACAACACTAAAATGAGGTCCACATAGCCTAGAAAGACACAAAAACCAATTTGAATGTCCAAGACACATTACAACACTAGTTTAACATTATGTTTAGGTTAAGAACATTATGGATTGATGTAATAATATTATTAAACACATTTTATAATTTTGAATTAGGGAGAAATAGGTTTATTAAGTCTAAAAAAGTGTAAAAGCCATTTACAAGACTTTATAACACCTTTACAAGACGTTAAAAGCATTTTATTCAATTTAAAAAGGGCCAAGACCTAATGTGGATGCATAAAATGCATCACAACACTAGATTAAGGCCTCATTAAGTCCATTTTATCATGAATTAATCCCGTGTCAGGCACAGGGTACTTTTTTCTATGGTAGAAGGTTCTACATGTTAATGGTAGGGGTTTTTGTACCACCCCTTGATTGAGAGAGATCTTGAGAAAAGGGAATCTTGATGTGGGAAAAATGGGAAGCACATTTCCTAGACCAATTTTTTTTTAATCTTCTATGATATCAATTTAATAATATGATTAAAATATCAAAGACACTAATTAATCTTTATGCCTATGATTCTATGTATATATTAATGCTCTTATGGTGATGTAAAGACTAATGAATATTATTTCTAAACACTCTCAATGTGCATTGCATACTTGCTATTGTTTTAATAAATTAGGGTTCAACCTTCAATAAAAACACTCTAGAATGTATTTTGAATTTTTTAGACTTCATCTCGACTCATAATGGCTATATGTTACTAATGAGGCCAAAATTTTGAAACTTGACATAGGACATGTAAGTTCATTTTTTAAATTATGTAACTAATCTAGCTCAATTTTATTATTCATAGATCTACACAAACATAATAGATGTATTAGCTATGATCAATTTTCCCAAATTCTTCTCAAAATACATCATTTTCAAAACCAATAATTGTATTAAGGATACCTAAATTATTAAAATAAACCAAAATAATTGAGAAAAGTGAAGCATACACAATGTTTATTTATAAATATTATGCAAGCATATTAATAAAAAAATTACATCCTTAATATTTTAGATAATAAGTAAGAGTTTTATCCATTAAAACTAGTTTTTTTCCAATATTATAATTTTGTATAAGGCCTACTAAATTGAGCATACATTTTTGCAAATGTCTTAACATTTATGTGAAGATTGAGTTTGCTTTGCTTCTAATTTCACCCTTCAACAATCCAATGTACTTGTAGTGACATGTTTTCCTTTTATGATTTATTAAATAATAATTTAAGAGATATTTTAGATTCATTAGTTATTTTGTCTCTAAGGAGTTAGTAACATTGCTTTTGTGATTCTTTCAATTAATAACATTTATAACATATAATATTTTATAGGGATTTAACTATGTAATTTTCAATAATTTTTTATTGACCCATATTTAATAAGTATTTATTCACAAGAACAATTTTTCATAAGCATGGAGATCACCCCCAATGTCAAATCCCCTTAGGTTACTATTACTATGCAATTTTAAAACACTTAACAAATTTGTTTTTTATGAACCATCCATCATAGAGCTCCATAACTTTTTCATTTACATTTTGGTGGTGTTTCCATAATGTATCCAATTATATGGTACTTTATCATGATTCGACTACATAATTTTTAATCAATCTTTACTAACCCACATTTTATGAGTGCTTATTTACAAGATTCCATATCTTATTTGAACATAATGGTCTATTTAGAAGTAATTACACTAGGTGATTATCAAAAGGGTAAAGCTTTAGAAATTATTAGAAGATCCTCCTTCCCAATACTACTCCAACTCAAATGTTCTCAACCATAGAGTTTCTCCAAAAATAAGACGTATGCTCCACCCATACACATATCCGAAAGAGTGCTAAGATTTAAGAGAAAGGAAGAATAGAATAAGAAATTCTAGTAAATGCCCATTGTCTATGATTTCATAATATTTTGCAAACATGTCTACCACAACAGTTGCAACTACAACATTTGAAAAAATTTCTCTATCTTTCATGCTTTGATGGATGTCTATACCCTCTTCCAAAGCCCACATTTCGGCACAAGATAGGAGGATGTCCTTACATCTACCATTTTCATTTGTTTGAAATTTTCTAAAGGATTTTTTTTTTTAATGACTTTTTTAATAATATGCTATCAGGGCATTCCACAAGAATGTGTTTATTTGAGGCATTTTGTTAAACTTATCTATATATTTTGTGTATCCTACAACCATGGTAATCCACGAGAACACATTTATTTTACGTATTCTATCAAATATTTCATACCACATGTCTAAGATTCCACATTTTGCACACACATTGACTAGATTAGTTGTAATTACATCTGCAAAATTATCGTCCCTTTTCCTTTGATGGATTCCATACCCTATTCCAAAGCTCCCATTTTGGCATAGGAAGGGAGACTACTAGAAAAGGTTGTGAAGTAAGGCTTTACACTTGTAAATTGCATTTGTTTGAAAATTATTGAAGCATTTCACCAAATCAATTTTGTGTATATCTTGCAATCATGGAATTCCATGAGACCATATTTCTTTAAGGCATTGAGTCAAATAGTTCACCTTCCTTCTTTATGCTTCCACATTTTTCCTCTCTCCTTTATGCTTCTATGAATACCTTTTTCTACAACTCCCATTCAACACATGTTGGATGTATGCTAGAAGATGTGAGCTGATGCAGTTGGAAACCTATTTGCTAGATATGGTGACACAATGTGACTACCTTCTAGAAAGACACCCATGGCCTTCATTCACTACAATAACAATATTCCAAGAGAGGCTCACTTTCTATTAATCCTTTTAAACTTCCATAGTGCGGAAACCATGATTTGAATTTGGTTGAGGTTATTCAACAGTGATTTGAATGCTCAATGTGACATTTACATAATAATTTAGGAAAATGGAAACAAGCAATAGATTGAATGGGTCCACAAGATCCATCTAAGTAGGCAACATTTAGTGTACGCTCTTTAAGCCCAATTGTTGGTGACATAGTTGTGTTGGTTTCTTTTTTCCACTTGTGAAACTCTTTCAGTTAAGTAGAAAGATGAAGAAAATGAGGAAAATGATGAGGAGAGAGGATATTCCTCTAAGGAAACTCCTCCACATGAGAAACTAGAGATTCCCTCTATCTCCAATTTGTACTGAGTAGGAGTAAAATTCCTTCAAACTAAGGGAGACCTTACCACAATTCATTTTGACTCAACCGTTGCAACTCTTAATCTTCCCAAACTAAAGTTGGATTCCAACTTATAAATCATTTTCAAAAATTTATTAGAGTTCAAAGCTTTGACGGCCCTTGGTGCTTTGATTTTCACTTGCTACATTGATTTCATGAACAATATCATCAACAAAGAAGAATATGTTTAAATTTTGAGTAAGAGTGGGATTATCTACAATCATCTCATAGATGACAAGAAAGTGGTAGGACAGTACAATGATAGGTTTAAATGCATCAAATTGACTCAAGCTAATTATTTTGAGCAAGTTATAGTGGAAGTCAACAAACATTATAAAATTTGATGGAGGGTTGTTGTGAAGGATTTCATAAGAAAATACATATTTTCCTCATGGAAGCTCCTCACTATTCATGCCACAAGGATACTTTTGGGTATGTGCAGGATCACTATGGAAAAAATAGGCCCTTAAGTGGCAAAAAAATCAGAAAAATCAGAGTTAGGAAACTTGACATAAAAATTTGAATAAGTTATCTATATTATTTCAAAAATATGTAAGAATAGAATCTATAGAAAATTGAATTTAGTTTCTAAACTACTAGGTTTGTTAAAAAAAAAAAAATCTATTTGTTGAAAATTTGAAATTTCAATGCAATAGTATTTAAATTTTAGGGAAAAAATAAGAAGTATGTGTTTGTCTGAACACCCTAACCACAATAAAATGATAATATTTTTTTATAATATATAAGTAGAGTACTCATGCCCTGATGTGATGCATATTTTTTTGTAATTTTTTTCCAAGTAAAAAATTAATTATGAATTTTTTTATTACAACTTTTAAAAAAATAAAAAAATTGTATGTCTGACCACCTTAACTTGGTCAAAACTTCATGAAATTCAATTTTTCTTTTTTTAATCCTATAGTATGGAAAACATAAAATGTGACACATGTTTTGGATTCAAAAAATGTGATACCGTTTGAAAGCTATAGATGTTTTTCAATCAGTCTATCAATAAGGACTTTAGTTGTAATTTGAATAGAAAATGAATAATAATTACTTATTAAATTCAAAGTAAAATATAATTTATATTGGTGGAAAGCTGAGAATCTCCTTTAAAAACCCTTTTCATTTCATCAATTTTGGGTAAAAACAAGGTTGTTAGCCACATACCCATCATATTACCACTTTATGGCCCATCATGATCCTGCACATACCCTTTTGCTTCTTGTTATAAATTTAAATTAAAACAAAATGCATAGAGATGTTGCTTTGTTTTGCATTCAAACTGGAAATACCCAAAATGCAGAATAAAAAAATAGGCTGAATGGAGACACAGAGAACTAGGCATTCAATGTTTTCTTCTTTTATTAACCAGAAAATAACATATACAAAATGTTTCCAAACTGAAACTACAATCTATTGATTACAAACTAAACTTTCAACAATCTGGAGCTGCACCCAAAACATGTAGAACTATCAAGAGCTTCTAAGAGCTTTCCTTCCTTCTATTTTATTGGAGCTATCTACTACTCTTGGAAAACATTGAGTGATTAGGAGCTTTCGGGTGCTCACTGCAAAATGCACAAAACAAAATTCAACAACTACTATTTAGGAGCTTCTATGAATCACACACAGAACTCACACAAAAACATTCCTCCTAATAGACTACTACTGCACACACTCTAAGTGACTACTTTCTTCATTCATTCCTTTTGTCTTCACAAAATTCCCACTCAAAATTTGAATTCACCTACCATAGTTAATTCTAGAAATTCAAATTTTCCTACCACATTAAATTCTAGAGCTGTCAAGGGAAAAACAGGGATGGAGATCCAAAAATGCAAATTTTTGTTGGAAAGGCTCTTGATGGGTACGTGAGCTAGGGGCTGACATAAAGAGGCTCAAAAATTAATATTTCCAACACTCCCCCTTTGACTGAGCCGTCGAACAACTTCAATCTTCATTCAAATCAACAACACCCAAGTTGTTCCTTAGGCACTCAAAGTTATCTCTACTCAAAGGATTGGTGAATATATCTACAAGCTATTTCTTATACCTACAAAATTCCATTCTAATTTCACCATTTTCAACCAATTCTCTAATAAAGTGATACATGATTTCAACATGCTTGCTTCTTTCATGAATTTTTTTTTTCATCAAATCTATTGATGAAACATTTTCATAAAAGATTATTATTCCATCCTCTTGTTCTTCTCTCAAATCTACCAAGATTTTTCTTATCCAAATAGCTTGACATGTTGTTGCATTTGATGTTATATACTTAGCCTCAATTGTAGATAGGGAAACTATGGGTTGCTTCTTGGAATCCCATGAAATAGCTCACAAATCCAAATGAAACACATAGCCCAATGTGCTCTTCTTATTATCCACACTTCCTATCCAATCACTATTCATGTAACCAACCAACCCAAAATGATTTGCTACACCATACAATATACTATATCCTTTGGTACCATTCACATAGCTTAGGATTCTTTTACCTGCTTGCCAATGTGAAACTTTTGGAGTCTCCATAAATTTGGAAATCAGACTTCCACTATGCATTATATCAGGCCTAGTTATTGTTAAATACACTAAACTTCCAACCAAACTATTATACATGGTCAGATTCACATTGCTGCTCCAATCGTCCTTGCTCAACTCTATACCTATGGCTATTCTTGTGGGGGAAAGCTTGCTATCTTGCATCCTAAACCTTTTCAAAATCTCTCCTCTATACTTTACTTGAGAGATAAAAATACCATCATGCATTTGTTTTACTTCTATGCCTAGAAAAAAACTCAATAGACCTAATTTTGTCATCTCAAACTCTCTTTTCATGGCCTCTTTAAAATCAACAATGAGAAAATCATTATCTCCAGTGAAAACTAAATCATCAACATAAAACACAACAATTAAAACCTTACCATCTACTACCTTGATGTAAAGAGTGATCTCACCATCGCTTTCTCTAAATCCATTTCTCAACAAATTATGAGTCAATCCTACTGTAAAAATCCTATTGAGCTTGGTATAGCCCATAAAGAGCTTTCTTCAACCTATATACCTTATTTTCTTGACCCAAAACTTCATAACCAGGTGGTTGATCCACATAAAATTCAACTTTCAACACTCCATTTAGGGAGGAAAACTTCACATCCATTTGAAATACCTTCCACTTGTGCTAGGTTGCAATTTATATGATTGCCTGCATGGTTTCGATCCTTCCTACTAGAGAAAATGTCTTATCATAATCTATCCCAAACTGTTGTTTGTATCCCTTAACCACCAATCATGCCTTGTGTTACTCTGTCATTCCTTCGGTGTTGCATTTGGTCTTGTAGACCCATTTCATCACAATAACTTGCTTGTTGGGAGGAAAATCAGTTAGCTCCCATGTGTTGTTCCTCTCTATTGCATCTATCTCCTTATCCATGGCCTCACACCATTTCTCCTCTTTCATAGCATCCTCAAAATAAATTAGATCACTATGAGAATATAATGCAAAATTCACACTCTCATCAAATTCTTCATCATACCTTTCATTTTGGTAGATCTCCCTTTGACTTTTGGTCTTTCTTAGAATTAGGGAGGTGAGAGTGGGGTCTAAAATTTCACTATTGTTGCTGCTATGATGAATATACCATATCTAGACCTCTTGGGAGCTCTCAGGAGCCAATCCTATGGATGTTTATGGTTGCTTTCCTTTCTTTTTGCTCGTCTAGAACTGTCTGGAGCTCTATGGCCAATTATTTACCTATCTTTGGCTATCTTCATGTACCATAGAAAAAAGTGTCGCTTTCTTGACATGGGACTAATTCATGATAAATTGGACTTAATAAGGCCTTGATTCAGGTGTTGTGAGGCATTTTATGCATCCACAATAGGTCTAGGATCCTTGCAAATTTAATAAAATGCATTTATTAATGTCTTTTGAAGGTGTTGTGTAGTGTTGTAACACATTTCTACACTTTTCTAGACTCTTCTTATTATAACTAATCTAAATATCATCTTTTTATCTCTTATCAAGTCCTATTTTAAAGTGTTTTAAAGTCTTCTAATAAGCTTTCATGCTTTTCTAGGCTTTTTTTACTATTTACTCCTTTCTTATGCTTTATTTGACCCCTTTATGCCCTTATAAGGCTTAATTAAGTGTATTTTTGAATGTAATCCCAATAAATAACATTAAATGCAAGATAATTCTCAACACCCATTTTCCATGGGTGGTCAATGAGTCCTTGGCTCAAAATTCAAAATATTTCAAATTTTATTTTGGGTTTTTATTCAAAATTACCTTATGTTGGCTAGTGATGAGGTATCATTGGGTTACTAAGGCACAATTGTGTATAAATAAGTGTTTTTATCCTCATTTTACACCTCTCTCAATATCTTAATCCATTCTTGATTATTCATCCATCATTCTTCCATCTCAAGTCAAACAAGTTAGGGCTTCACCATTTCAAGGCATTAAGACATCAATTTTTAGACATTCAAGGGAGGGTTCTTCATGTTTTTGTGCAGAACTTCAAGATCAAACATCTTGGCAATGTAATCAATTCCAATATTTCATATTTCATTTCATTCTTTCATCATTTTGGTTTAATTACCTAAAAGGGGTTTGACCAAGGAAAACCCCCATGCCCTAACATTCAAAATTTCTCTCTTTCCTTGTGTGTTTATAGATTTAGAATTCTTTGAAGCTTGGAGATAATTAAGAATCAATTTTCAAATTTTATTATCTCTTCTCTTCATTCAAAAAGTCAAAATATCAACAAAAATTTTTGGTTCAGAAATTAGAGTTTCAGAAGTAGACACCTGTAGAGAATCAAAGTGCAAACCAAGAGGTTTGGATTCCACCTTTGAATAAAAAAAAAAAGTGGACTCATTTTCCATGGGTGGAAAATGAGTCCCACTTCTAGGTCAATTTTTTGTTTTCTAGAAATTTAGATACCCTTTTGTTAGAAACAATTTCCTATACAATTTTGTAGAACTGGGACTAATTCATCCATAATGATGAATGAGTCCCAGAAGGCCTAAAAACTAGCATTAGTAGCATTTCAAATTTCATTTCTAGCCTCCTTCAACATACCAGGTGCACACTTTCAATTTTATTCATTTTTGTTTAGTTTTGCATCCATTTCTAGGTTTTTTTGTATTAGACAACGTGTTTTCAAACACTCTTCATTTCCATGGTTTCCATTCACTAATCGATTATCTTATTAGTTTCTTGCATTCCAACATTGCATCTAGGTATATTGTATCCATATTCCATCTATATTGCATTGGCTTTGAATGTAGACTTGAGCATTTTGGCCCTTCTTTCTCCTTTTAGGTGAAAAACACTAGAAGCGTTAGAAAGGATTAGGGTGCCAAAAAATATTTGTTACATTTTGGTGAACGTAATTTTTTTTAAATACCTTCTTGTCTAATTTGGAGTCATTCATCATACATCTAGTTTGCATTGATCTTGCATTAGGACTTGCATGAATTCATTTTCATGCTAGGTTTCAAATTTTGCATTCACAAAAGAGTACATCTAGGTTGCATTTTTGGCATCTAAATTCATTTAAATTTTTTGAAATTTTGCATTTTTACCTTAGGTTTGCATCATAACACTCAGAAAACATCAAAATCAATCAATTTTTTTTGAAAATTATGAAAAAATTCCATACTAGGATTCATTCCCCACCTTGGGTGAATCAGTCCCTATTGACCCTTGCAACTTCCTTTTACAAAGCTAAAACCTTGTTTTTAGGCTTTTGTTTGGTGCCATTTCCTAGCTGTATTGGTTGGCTGCATTTTTGTAATATGCATTTCATTAGATCTAGCTTAAATTAGCTTATTTGATGCATTGTTTAAATTTCACATTTGTATTCTCATATTGTTACATATCATAATCAGTCAATTATCATCTAAAAATTGCATTTCAGTTCAGCCTTTTACATTGCATTTTGAGATAGAATAGTTTTTTATTTCAAAATATTTTTGATAAAGGAAAAAATGGGTTTTACAGGGACCCGAAACCACCAAGTTTACAACAAAAGAAAGAGGAAAAAAAAGTCCAACGGAATAAACAGGCTGCAAAAAAGGAAAAAACTAGAAAAAGCAGCAGCCAATTACTAAAGGTCAGGAAGGTCAATAAAAAAACTAGCTGAAATGCAAGCCAAAAAACCAGCAACAACTAACCCAGAGTCTTTAGAAAAGACTCAGTCTCTGCCTCTAGGTCCTGCATATCCTGAACACCCTTCTTGAAGGTTTGAATCATCTGCGGAATGGGGTGTGCCTTCCTTTTCAGATTAGCCCTGGTTCTCATTGAAATCCCAATGTCCTCTTCCTGGTTTTTATCTTTCACCTCTTCTAAATTATCCACCAAGGACCCCTATTGAGCTTTGTCCAATTTTTCAGTCATAGTATTGATAATGATGGCATTATGTCTTGCCATCCTATTGTTCTGTTCAACGATTATCTTCACAATTTTTTTCATTTTTTCCAAATCTATTTCAATCCTTCTTTCTTTGCCCACATTGTCCTGGATCTCTTTACTGGCATTGTGATCTTTACGCTCTTCATCCTTCTTGCATAATGCAGAAACCTTAGCTCTCATTTCTTCCAATTTACTCTAGAGGACCCAATTTTTTATTTTCAGATCATTGATTTCATGAAAGACCCATTTTGACATTATGAAATGGTCCATCGCATTATTCCTAGCTATGCCCAGGAAGTCAGCAGAGGGTTCCCTATCAAGATTGAAGAAAATTTTTGTAGGGTTGGAGGCTCTAGGGGATCCAATTCTAACATCTCTATCCACCAACAAGACAACATAGGATTATTTTTATTTCAAAATTTTAGTTTCCATCTCCAAATTTGCGAAGAAAAATTTAGTTCATAAGCATGTTAATCATTCATTCAATGCATTCCCTAGTTATGAAAGTCTCTTAGTGCAAGAGTGCAAAAATGACAATGTTAACCTTAAAATTACACCCTCCCCTATCTCCCATATTTGTGTGGATAATGTGATAGAAGAGCATAAAAACATAGATAATTATGATGGTCATAATTTTACTTCTCCCAATACCTCTCCTTTTAGTGATGAAGGTATCTTGATGAAAGAAGATACAATCATTGAGAATAATGAAGGCATTTTTTGTCCTTCTCCTCATTCCCTTTGGGAAGATAGTATAACAATAGAAGATGAATTCATTTCCAAAACTTTACTTAGTCTCCATTCATCTCCCAACACCTCTCCTATTTATGAAAATTCTTTAGTGAAGAAGATAAAAGCACCTCTCTAAACTCATTTTTATATCCATTAACTTAATTCACATCTATTTTTCATTATTCATCCACCAATCTTTCATTTTAAGTCAAGCAACTTAGGGTTTTATCATTGTAAGACATCAAGAAAGCTCCTTAAGACATTCAAGGGCCTGAATCTTCCTCCATTACTATAGAAATCTAAGATCAACATCATGGAAAGGTAATCTATTCTATTATTTCATGTTTCATTACATTCTTTCATCATTTTGGTTTAATGACCTAAATGGGGTTTGACCAAGGAAAACCCCATACCCTAACGTTCACCATGTCTTCTTCTCTTCTTGTGTGTTTGAAAATTTAGGTCCCTTAGAGGCTTGGAAATCATTGGAGATAAATTTTTAGGGTTTCTCAAGTCTTCTCTTCATCCAACAAGTTTAAGTATCAACAAAAACTCATGTTTAGGCCCATAAATCAAAGTTTTAGAAGTGGA
The DNA here is from genome assembly GCA_007258455.2 of Sequoia sempervirens. Taxonomy (NCBI): domain Eukaryota; kingdom Viridiplantae; phylum Streptophyta; class Pinopsida; order Cupressales; family Cupressaceae; genus Sequoia; species Sequoia sempervirens. Next base: position 635,379,638 of record VDFB02193867.1, read on the forward strand.
CATCTGTAGGAAGTCAAAGTGCAGATCGAAAGCTTCAAAATCTACTTTTGAAAATATAGAAATTAAAAAGTGGATTCATTCACCATGGGTGTTGAATGAGTCCACCTCCAAGGTCAATTTTGAGTATTCTTCATTTTTGAGTACCCTTTTATCAGAAATAGGTTTTGGCTCAGTTTGATAGAACTAGGACTGATTCACCTAGAATGGCGAATGAATCCCTCCAGGCCTAAAAAATAGTATTAGTAGCATTTTAAATGTAATTTCTAGTCTTCATCAAGGTTCCAGGTGCACACTTTTAGTCTGATTCATTTCTCTTGCAATTTTCCATTCGTTTGTAAGTGATTTTGCATTCCACAATGTGTTTTCAAAAAAATCACATTTCGTAGGTTTTTCATATTTAATCAATCAATCTTATCAACTAGTTTCATTTATATCATCTTCTTTAGTCATATAAACATCATACATTTCATAATTTGAGTGAACCTAGCTAGATCTTTTGGCCCTACTTTCTCCTTCTAGGTGAAAAACCCTAGAAGAGCTAGAAAGGATTAGGGTACCAAAAAATCTACGGTTCACTCCACATTACATAGATGATAGTGTTCTTTTGAAAATTTTAAGGAAGAATTGTAGTATATTGTGTCCAGCCATGGCTTTTGATATCAAAGAAAAATATTATGCAATTTCATTCCTACGTGAGCATAAATCTTGTCTTCCCATAAACCCTTCTACCGATTTAGAAGTTGGTGATATACTGTCTGTGCCAGATGTAGTGAAAGTGGAATTAGTGCCAAGGAAAAATGTAGCTATACTTGCTATTGGTTGGCTCCAAGATTATAGTGCTAGGGCTTGATTACTGTGAGTGGAAAAGAGAGACGAGGAGTCAAGACTTAGCTTTGATTTCTTTGCGAATGATTTGGGTCTGCATGAGGTTCCAGAAGGCTAGGATGAGAATTTCGTGCAGGGTGGTGATCACATGAAGGAATAATACCCAGTTTTAGATAAGTTGTGTTGCTCTTTTTTGGGTCAAATTTTTGTTATTTCAAGATTTTTGTTAAGTGTGGGTTCAAACTACATTTGAAAAATGACATATAATGCAATATTCTAGAATCTCAGTGGGTTCTAATTTTGGTTGATTATAGATTTAATGACTTTGTAAAACCATGCTATGGGTCCCTACTATTGGGCTAATTTTGTAACAATTTTGTATCTAATTGAGCTATAACCAGAGGTTTTCTTCCTGGTTCTTTCATGTCAGTATGCTCTTTTGAACTAGGTTTTGTAATATTTTATTTAAATATAATTTAGTATAATATAGTGGCTTGCCAGTTTTGCCAAAAAAAAATGTGACTTGAATTACCACATTTTTATAAAATTTTATTATAGTCTTATTTAACTTGCTAAAGAATTTATTTTATTAGAAAATTTAACTCAAAATTTTGCCACAATATTCAATACATGGTTAGATCAAATTTTCCTAAATTTTATAAATTATAGTAGAAATCTATATTAATTCAATAATATTATATCATAATTATTAGTTTCTTTAGGACCATATTTCTAATATTTAGTTTCCACCTTTTATATATAATTGTAGTTAGTGAAATCTGCAAATTGCTAAAACCTCCAACACAAATTAGCATGGTTAGTTTAAAACAAAGCAAATAACAACATCTCCATGAAATAATACATCAATGCTTCCCCAAATGCAAACAAATGACAAAAAGTAAGCTAAATAATTATATGAAAAACATGAAGTATGTTTAGATCTCATAGTGGATTGGTGCTATTGTGGAAAATAGCCCTTTCCCAACCCTTGATAGATAAGTTAGATGATGAAATTCCTTGAAGATGGAGTGATGGTGGGAAAAATTAGTTCTCTTCAAGAGAATGACTTTACATGAATGATTGTGGAGTTGTGGAGGATTTGATCAAGAATGAAGCCTTTCATTTATAGATTATTTTGATGAGAGAAATGGCCAAATGGATGAATGTGGGACAAAGATCAAGCCAATGAAAAGAGGCCACTTGTCAACTGGTGATAGGCTTGAGGATGAGCACATTTTGGCCAATGTGCCAAAGAGAGGGAGATTTCAAATTTGAATAATTTGAGAGTAAATGTTGAGTTTGACTTATGCAAGGGACATGTAAGAGACATGTAAGGCCTCATAAATCCTTGGTTGGATGGACATGTTCACTTACTTTTGAATTCAAACTTGAGGGAATATTCCTCAAAGATGCCATGTTAAGTGAAAATGCTGATTTTATAAATGAATAAATTGATTTATTGGTGCAAGTGGCAAAATCTAGAGGATGTGATGGGTGGTTAGGTTAGGTTAATTAGGATTAGATTAGCTTAAATGATGCTTAGGTGAGTTTTACCTTTTTTTGATTTAAATATTTTGATTTATTTAAATCAAAAAGGGGTGAAAGGTGATTTCAGATTTAATTAAATAAAAGGCTTGATTTATTTAATTAAAAGGAGGGTGATGGGATCAAGTTGATTTATTTGATTTAAACTGATGAATTTAATAGATTGATAAATAAACTTAATTTATTTGCTGAATGGATGAAAATGACCTAATTGAATGCATTAAGCCAATTTCACGTGTCTACATTTTCCCCCTCTTTGAAGCAATTTACTTGTTGCGTTGGTTCAAAGAATAAACTTTCTGCAATCAAAATTCAAAAAAAATATGATTTTTTGGATGCCCTAGTGGAAAGAACTACACTGGTAGATTGCCCCCTCGAGAGATCAAGTGAAAAGTTCAATTTGAGGGTCGATCTCATGATAAAGAGGTTCAAAATGGATGGTTATGTGTGATGATGCAAATGAGATGGTTTTAAGATGCTTAGAATAACAAATCTATATTATCTTAAACAACTTAAATGATTATATGATGTGATGATGGATGATATGGATGATGTGATATGCTATGATTATGCAATGGATGATTTATGCAGATGCTTAGACTAACAGATCTATATTATGATGATGATGCAAATGCAATGCATGTGAAATGATCATTGTTTCCTATTATGATATGAATGATATGTGGCATGCTAATGGTTTGTGGATGTAGGATGGATGCATGATGGATGCATTGGTGATGTTATGTTAGTGTGGAAATAAGAAATGAGATGATGACAAGAGGATCCAACAAGTCCATGATCTAACGAGAATTTATTAGAGATGATGATGAGAAATGATGATGATAGATGGATGATTTGCTTATCAAGGATTGGGATTTAAAAAGGGCTACTTACCTTATGTTTGATTACACATGTAGATACGATGTATCAAGGTATAAAGAACCAGGATGGTGTTGTATCTAGTGCAATGGACTTTGAATCAACAAACAGATAGTAGTATTCTTGTTCACACTTGACATACAAAAACCTTGCTAGGACATACCTAACAAAGCAAGTATTTGCCAAGTTATTTTACAAGAATGTCCAACAAGCATAGCAGACAAAAGATAATGATCATTGCCCCACTCCTATCTCTCTAAATCCCTCATTCAGATATCATCGAGAGGTCCTTGGAATGAGTGCAATAAGATAAATCAAAAGAAAAAGACCAAGTACGCAAACAAGTCAATGTTCTTCATATCTCTAGCCAAAAGGGATTTGTTTTCATAAGATAAGAATCCAAAGTGGTATCCAAAATGATGCCCATTGTCGGAATGATATATCCTAGGACATGCATTGTATAGGATGATGATTGTTTGATAAGTTGATTAATAGGCTGTTGATATAAGGTCGATTGACATGTTTGCGAATGATCAAGATTTTGATTTTGTTTTAAAGGTTTATTGTTTGCTTTTGATTTTACGATTGAAGCTTGCTTTTGTTGATTGCTGTGATTGTTTCTATTTCTTTTTCTAAAGGATGAAGGTGACGATCAATTTATTATGGATGATTGATTATTATGGGTGCAAGTGAGATGAGACAGATGGATTTTTTCAAATATTTGGATGTTTTTGACATTTTTTGGAATGTTTTGAGGCTGTTTTTGGTATTTTTTGAAAATTTTCAAATATTTTGATTTTTTATTTTTTTGAATGTTTTGGGGTTTTCTAAGATTTTATAAATGTTTTTGGATTTTGGACAGCTTTTTCCAATGTTTTTGGATTTTGTGAGATTTTATGAATGTTTTTTGGATTTTAATGTGATTTTGGATGTTTTTATGTTTTTCAAATGTTTTTGTGATTTTGCTGTGATTTTGGATTTTTTGGATTTTTGTGTTTTTCGAATGTTTTTGTGGTTTTGATGTCTCGGGGGCTGATCAAAGATGAGCCTTGCCTATGTTTAAGCTCTCAGATGACATAGTTCAGATGCCATGTTTTTGATTTTTTCTATTTTTGACTTGTTTTTTGGATTTTGATATGTTTTGAATGTTTTCAGATTTTCTGATTTTCTGATGTTTTTGGATTTTTGCATGATTTTGACAATTTTGATATGGACATGTGTGATGATATCAGTGCTCTATTTGGGGATTTTTTTGAAAACCAAGCTAAGGTTGACCGATTGAATCAATGGATTGATAATGATGATAACATTGTTGAGGATGCACAAAAATGCAAGGATTTGATTGACCAGGATTGACGAGGATAACATTGTTGATGATGCAAAACAATGCAAGGATTGATTGATCAGGATTTGATGATGATAACATTGTTAAAGATGCACAACAATGCAAGGATAGTGTTAAGAAACACAAGGATATCCCAAGATGATGATTTTTTCATTGGATTTGATTGATCATGATTGATGAAGCTTGATTTGGAACAAAATTTGTTTGAATGATTTCATGTGACATTTGACATATGAATTAGATACGACTGATAGTGATTTCTTGGATTGATATTTGATGAAAGATGAAGCTTGATAAGGAACATTTTCCCATCAAAATATGCCATGGGCAAGTGATTTGGATTCTAGACCACAAATGATTTGACCAATTTGACTTCACGTTTGCTAATGTTTAGATTGCCACATAAGTTGGAGGGTATAGATCAAGATTTATTCTTGAAGCAAGATGCACATATATGCCCCCAATGTCTAGTAATGTATGGAATGTGATGGGTGGATGCTTTCATAGGCTCATGGATGGATGGATGGTTGCGCCCACAAAAGGATATGATAATCACAGTAAAACCTTTCCTAGGAATTTGACAATCCAACAGGTGACTAATATCTCTTTATGGATGTTCATTTACTTGTCAAACCAGGGGACGTATACTTTAAATGGCATGGAAAAATATATGCACTAAGAACTAGTTTCAGTCAAAACTTAGCGAAAATAAATACTGAAAAGGAATTCTATCTACACTATGGGAGGGTAATGCAAAGTTCTTTAACTCAACTATGATTTGATTAAAATAGAAACCATAATAGCTACAACTGAAACACAAACTATGAATTGGCCTTATGCTATAGGAACAGACACAGGGATGGATTCTCTATGCTGCAGAAGCAATACAAGATTGAGTTTGTATGAAAACTTCAAAGATGAAAGATAACTAAAGATCAACAAAAAAGAACAACTAACTAACTAGCTACATATACTTACTAAGTGGGCCCCCTTAGGAAGCATCTACTGATTACGCAGGTGCTAAACTTAGAACTTCATTAAACTTTATTCATGAAAATAGAATGGTATACATTGCTTTGTTGATATGGAAACTAACAACAAATTCTATGTCTTGTCAAACAGACTTTGCTTTTCATTATCATACAGATTCTTACATGATATCTACTATCACTATGATTCTATCTTACTCTAGCTATCATCTCCTCTTCTCACTCGCGCAGGAGGAGTACTTTATTTAAAATCAGGAAAGCAACTAACTAACTAACCCTATCAAAGAAAGACGTGGAAGTAAAGTGTATCCCAGAATCAAGGAACAAACTTCATAAATGAATTTATGCATTCAACCCAATCCAAAGAGAATCTAGCACTCCACTCTTTCCAAATTGACTGTAATTAAAAATCTTTTCCAACGGTTTCGGTCAAAGAGTCTTTGCTGGAGCTTCCTCGAAGTTGTGCAGGAAATGGACTTTACTGCAAGGCCGAGATTGTATGTGCTTGACTCGATCATTCTTCAACAGCTTGTGAAACAAAAGGTAACAGATGCAAAAGAAAAGGCGTATGGAACATACACAATATCTGTTCATTAATCACACATTTAAATCTATTTTATCATTCAAAAACTGTATACGATATACCAGTCATTTAGGGAGTCAACAGGGCAATAAATGTAATCAAGTCAAAACAATAAGCTACAGGAATATGAAAGTATTTTACTACAGGATATCCCCATAAAAGGTTTCAACAGAGTTTAAACAGCCATAAATAACAAAGGTAAATATATTAAAAGTTCATCACAATATCCAAACTATGAGCATATTTTAAGCTCATCATTCTTCCCCCTTCTTAGCCCAATGTTGTTCCTCCAGCATTAACTTTCCTGGTGGTTTCTCTGAAGTTAGTGGTTGTTGCATGACTCTGAAATGGATTTCCAAACCTGTAATAAAATCCTCTAAAATCCTGACACCTTTCATACCTTCGGTCTTCTAAATCATCATTAAGATTTGTAGCCTGGTGAGGATAGAGGGGCCACATTAGCACAGGAGGTCTGAATGTTAATGGCAACCACAGTTCACATCTCTTTTGAAGTCCCAATTGTGTATATCTGCTTGATCTTTTAAGAGCTACTGTAAAATTTAAGGGACTGTGAGGTTTGGATCTTCTTAATCCAACAGTTAATCTTTCCCATCTTTTTTCACTTCTGGTATATGCCAGTCTCCAAAACGAATATGGCTATGCTTGAAATTCATCATATACCTGTTTCTTGATATCAAATATCTTTTCTCTGGCTGTAACATTATTAATGCCATATGTCAGAGCAAACCAGTCTTTCAACATTGCATGGGGGTTTGAACTTTGAGAGCATAATGGAATAGGCTCATTTTTCTTAGCTTCCTCATATGTTTCCCACTACCTACCATAATTCACCTTATTTGCTTCCCATGACATAAATGCTCTCAAATGAATATCACCAATATACAAAAGAGGATTCCATTCTGTTTCAAATAGAATTAAAAAGCCATGTAAATAGAATTCACATAGAGAATTTCTTAACCAATTTGGAGCTGCCTGGTATGCTTCATAAAATTCTTTGGCAGTATGAAGTATAGGATCTTGGTTTCTGGAAACTCTCATCAATTGGAAACATAAGAACTGTTCTTTAAGGCACAGAGCGTAAACTCTAGGTGGTGATCTGCATTCCATAATCTGACCAGTTACTTTTAACATTTCATCCATTTTTGCTTTCAACTCAGTAATTTTTTGTTTCTGACTTTCAATTTCCTTTTTCAATTTCTTCCTTTCTACTTCCCATAGACTTTGTTGCATGTCAGTCTGGGCTATGTGCCAGAAAGTCAGGGTTTGCAATGTAATTATTTCCCAGTTAGCTTTGACATATTCCATAAACTCAATTAAAAACATTTTCTTATAAAGAACAATGGCTTTACAAGTTGTAGGGTGAAATGTAACTTCACTAGGCACATTCAATTGTTCAGTTAGTTCCTACTCTTGCTACAAGAAAAATTCTTGCTGCTGCAGAGGAGAAGTCTGTGCTTCCTTCGAAAACTGCATAGCAGTGGTAGCCAAGTCATCCAGATTTGGTAACCCTTGCTCATTATGCTCCATTTCCTTTGTTTCAACTTGTTCCTCTTCAGGAACGAATGAACTTTGAATGGCATTTTTAGACACATTCTGAGAAACATTAAATTTAGACTCAACAGATCCTTCTGAAATTACAATAACCTCTAGTTGAGGTGAAGTAGGGGAGGTCTTAGATTGTTTCCTTGTGGAAACTCTTCTTGGCACTGATGCGGCTGCAGGAGGCGTTCTGGTAGCCTTCCTCTTTCTTGTCTGTTCAGAGGGATCTTCCCTACCAGAGGATGATGGTGAATTGGTGATAGCAACAGGTGTTGATGTAGGAGAGACGGCTATAGGGGATGATGCTGTAGGAGGACATTGCCTTTTCTGAGGAGGGTCAGATTTTGGGGACCCTTCTACCTTTGTTTTTCCCTTCTCTCTCCTAGTGGTAGACCTAGTTTGTACCCTAGTAGAGGATTCAGGTGTGAAAGTTGCAAGACTAGGTGCTACAGGAGTAGATGACCCTTGCCCTGTTCTACTGGTAAATGCAATTTCTTTCTTCTTTTTTTGAGACCGTGGGGTAAGTACCCTAGGGGGTTGTGAAATTTGCAAGCTCTTTTGGGCAACGAATTATTGCCAGGAAAGAGGTGAGATCTCTTAAAGAGTGTTCAATCAGTAATTTGATAAGGCCATGGTGAATAACATAATTATCTTTCCCCTGTTGGGTTCCATGGGCACTTTGTTCTAGAAATTTTAATAGAAAATTTAGAACATTTACAACTAACCCATGCCTCATATGGCTTAATAATTTAAAATAATGAGAATGCAGGTAGGTGAAACGGCCTTCACAGGTTAAATACCTGATTATGTAAGTAGCATACTCTGAATAAGGAGGAGGTAATGATACGCGCTTGCATCCCTGCTTGGAGACTTCCAAAGGTCCATCAATGGGCATTGAAAACTCAGCCCTTGCAGCTGCAGTGTCTGGAGAAATTTTTTTTCCAATGGCTAGAAGCTCGGTTACTTCAGCAATTCTGTCTTCAGTTGCAACAACTATTAGACCCCATACAGTGGCTTCCCCTTCAAAAAGGGTTCTCAAAAATTCTCCAGCAACCTCCTCATCAAAATTATTTAAACTCAAAAAGTAATTTAACCATCCACAGAGGATGAATGCGTGAACTATTTGAGGATTTTGCAATAATAGTTCATGAGCTACAGACTCATGTCGTACCAACTGACCACCCATGTTCACAGTTTTCTTGTAGTTGAACTCAATTCCTTGTTGAAAATTCAAATTCCCTATTTCCCTTTCTACTCTAGTTTTTCTTCTGTCATGCCGTCACATTTCTTTTCTTTTCCAAAAATAAACTTTTTAAACAAGCAGTCTTAATCGTTATTTACAAGAAAGACATGCAATAAAGAAGGACATGCAATGACATTTGGAAAGTACCAGAAAATTATTAAAGAAAGGTTATTTGTGCAGCTATGGCAGCGGCGAAAAAATAGGTTTTAAAAGGTGGATTACCCTGCCCCCTACTTAGAGTATGACATGTGTCCTCACATGTACTAAAGAATAGGCATTAATTTTGCAATAATGATTGGTACTGTCATAGCAGTAAATGAATAGAATAAAATAAATTAAATATGTGATAAGAAAATATATGGCATACCTTTGATAATTGCATGTACGTGTGAAGAAAGATGATAGCGTCTGCATAAATTGACAGTTGGGATTGATATCTTAATGAAAGTTGATGCAGATGGATGAGGTGGATAGGTGACATGGGTGGACAAGATGAATGGATGGAATAGACAGATGGGATGGATAGATGGATGGAAGATAAAAAAATGAGATGGGGCGATAAATAAAAATGGAGAAAAAGGGTTTCCTTTTAAAAAAAGAAAACCTTTATTATGGGCATTTTTTTTCAAAATTACAGTGAAGCTGTAGGAGAAAGGCCAAAGCCTTCAGCTGCAGGAAGAGTAGCTGGAGGAACCTGAATGAATTGCTGCATAAATTCTTCTTTTGATACTGGTTTATGGTACAACCGGAGTCGGTGGCCATTAACTAACAATTTGAAGTGAACTGGATCAATTGTCACTAGCTATACAGCTCCGTTGTCAAACACATTTTCAACTTCATATGGGCCAAGCCAGCATGTTGTGAGCTTACCTGGTTCTCTTGATATTTGGAATCATATAACAGAGCCTAATCACCAGCAAAAAAAATTATGGTTTTGATGTGTTGATCATGCTATTTCTTCCTTTGCTGTTGGATTGCTTTTGTGTGCTGCAGGGCGGCTTTTCTCATCTCCTCCAAAGTATTTAGCTGTAGGAGACGGTCCTTCTGTGCTTCAGATATTTCCATATTGAGTTCAAGAGCTATCCTCAAAGTTTTGTGTTCGAATTTTATGGGCAACATGGTTGTTTTCCCATAAAGCAGCTCAAAAGGTGTAAACCTAGTTGTTGTCTTCCATGTAGTTCTGTAAGCCCAAATTGCTTCAAGAAGTCTATTGTTCTAATTTTTTTTATGGATCTACACTATTTTTGTGAGGATCACCTCAATTTCCCTATTTGTTACCTCTTCCTAACCATTAGCTTGAGGGTGATAGGGGCCAGACTTCTTAGGTTTGATTTTATAGTCATTCATTAGTACAGTAATCAGATTCGATGTGAATTGAGCTCCCTGATTAGTTACAAGCTCTCTGGGAACTCCAAATCTAGTGAAAATTTGTTCATACAGAAATTCAGCAACTTTGTTATCCCGAGCATGAGTCATAGCTTTTACCTCGACCCATTTTGTTACATAGTCCATGCAAACTAGAATGTATGACTTGCCATTTGATGGTGGATCAATTGGTCCCACAAAATCCATCCCCCATTTATCAAAAGGGGTGACTATTACCTGTGGATATAGTGGCATTTCATCTGACTTGGCTGCTCTTCCCATACGTTAGTATTTGTCACATTTCCTTGTATAGACCACATCATCTTTGTGTAATGTTGGCCAGTAGTACCTTGTTGTAAGAATCTTCATTGATGTTCTCTTTGCTGCAAAATGTCCACATGGTTCATCATGGCAAGCATGCAAGATATCATAAGTCTCATCTTCTCTTACACATCTTCGCATTACTTGATCAGGTCTAGTATAAAACAGACAATTTGCAATCCATGAAAAATTAAAGCTTTTCTCTATTAATAATTTTTTTTCTTTTGGGGAAAAGTGATCTGGTATTCTGTTTGCTTCTAGATAATTGGCAATGTCAACATACCATGGTGTATGTGCAGCAATGAAAAACAAGTGTTTATCTGGGAACCTATCATCAATGACCTCGTGTTCAATAGGTGCAGCTGATTGGAGTCTTGATAAAAAGTCAACTACAACATTAGCTCTTCCTAGTTTGTCAATGATTGTAATGTCAAATTCTTGTAACAACAAGAGCCATCGTGCCAACCTACCAGAAATGAAAAGCTTGTTCATCAGATACTTGATTATTGCATGGTTAGTATGGACAAATATCTGATAACCTGTGATATAATGCCTAAATTTATTCAAAGCATACACTACTGTGAGTAATTCCTTTTTTGTGACAGTATAGTTGAGCTCAGGACCTTGAAGGTTCTTGCTGATAAAGTAGATAGCATGCTTGATTGAATTTTGTTTTTGACTTAAAACTGCTCCTAGACCAAAATCAGAGGCATTAGCATGTATGTGGAAAGGCAAATTCCATTTTGGACTTTGAAGAATAGGGGCTTTAGTAAGCAAGTCCTTTAGTTGCAGGAAAGATTTTTCATAGGCCTCTATCCACTCGAATTGAGAATATTTAGTTAACAAGACATAAAGTGGAATGGAAACTTTACTAAAGTCTTTTATAAACCTTCTATAGTACCCTGCATGGCCAAGGAAACTTCTAACATCTTTTTGTTTTGCAGGAGTTTGTAAATTCTGATTTACTTCAATTTTAGTAGGATCGACCTGAATTCCATTCTTTGAAACATGATGACCTAGAACAATACCTTCTTCCATCATTAGAAAACACTTTTCACTGTTTAGAGACAAATTTTGCTCTCTGCACCTTTTCAGTACCTTTTCTAAATTCACCAGTGCTTCTTCAAATGTGACTCCATAGGTAGTGAAATCATCCATATAAATCTCCATACAGTCATGAGATATATCAACAAAGATACTAATTACTGCTCTCTGAAATGTTGCTGGCGCATTGCATAAACCAAAAGGAAAGACTAAATAAGAAAATGTTCCCCATGGACAGGTAAAAGTGGTCTTATCTTGATCCTCAGGGGCAATTTTTATCTGATTGTACCCACTGTAACCATCCAAAAAGGAAAATAATCTTTTGCCAGACAGTGAGTCCAGTACCTGGTCTACAAAAGGTAATGGAAAGTGATCTTTTTTAGTGGCATTGTTCAAATCTTTGTAATCTACACACTCTCCATTTTTTACCTTTCTTGGGGAAAATGACTAATAGAGAAACCCATTGACTATCAGAGATTGGATAAATAAAACCAACATCAAACAACTTTTGAAGCTCACTTTTAACTATTTCTCTAAGTGCTGGATTTACTCTTCTTTGAGGTTGCCTAATTGGTAAAAAATATTCTTTGATATAGATCCTATGAGTACAAACTTGAGGATCTATCCCTTGCATGTCCCCATATTTCCATGCAAAAGCTTTATGTTGTTCTTGTAGCATTTTTAATAATTCAGCCTCTTGAGATTGTGACAACTTGCTATTGACATTCAAACAATAACTTAGAGATAATTCTATCTACTTAGTGAGATTACTCATAGAATCTACAGGTGATGTTTGTACCTCTTGTGGAAGCAAGTTATGAAAAATTATAGAAAGTTTAGGCAGTGAACTCTAAAAATTTGGTTGTTGTAGGAAACATTGTAGATAGCTACCACTTGGATCAGATGAACTACCCGTATCAGAATTAAACTATAGAATTTGGAAAAGCAAGGAATCCTCACTCTAAAGTTGTGAGAATGGATCATTTTGAAGCATCATTACTTGAGCCAAGGAATTGGCTTCTTCAGTTTCTTCCTCCTCATTTGGCCAAACAAGTTGGGATAAATCTGGTTGAGGTTTAGCAGGTGGATACAGAGCCAATTTTTTTGTGGACTGTCCATCAGAAATGGTCATATCTCTAGAATGGCATCCTATAAAAGTATTAGCAGTTGCTAACCATGGTCTACCAAGGATAACTGGATACCCTCCTAAAGTTGCCTTAACTGATAATATTGTGAAATCAGCAGGGTACTCCCAAGATTCAAGAGTGACAATTACATCTTCCACCATCCCATCAGGTTTAACTGTGGAGCTATCTGCAAGCTGCAGAACTGTGGGTGTAGACCTAATATTTGAAATATTCAAGGAGTCCATAGTATGCTTTGTCATAACATTAATGGCATCACCTAAATTAATCAAAACATTTTTTACAACTTGGCCATTTATATGTATCTGCACTACAGGACTTCCAGGGTCAATATACTTTGGGATTACTACATTTCCCAACATTATATCAACCAATTTCTCTAAGACATGAATTGTTTGAGGATCCTTTTTCTTTTGTCCAGGCTTCTTCAAACAGGCCTCTTTAATGGCTTTTCTAAAAATAGGAACATCTTTAATAGCCTGAAATAAAGGGATTTGAATCTGTACATTTTTGAGTTGATCCAGAATATCAAAAGTGGGTTCTTCCATAGATTTTGATGTAGTACTTTGCAACCTCAGAGGAAAAGGTGGGTTGTCTTGATTTTGCAAAGCAGACTCCTTAGAAACAGTATCAGGTATAGGCATATGCTCAGTAGGAACAGTAGGTGCAGTAGATTCTTCAAGGGGAGAATCTGGTATTTCAGTAATTAAAGGCAGTTTTGGAGCAGGTAAAGTGGTTCCATACCTCAAATGGATGTCATTAACATCTAAGGCATAAGATTGATATTGGTTGGCTTCGACAAGATACGTAGGCTACTGTGGTTGCTGCTGTTTCCTATTATTGGGATTTGGTAACGGCTAGGCAGGCATAAGCGTTTGCTTTGGAGGGCCAGGATTTGTGGCAGTTGTTGCAGGAGGTGGCATGAGGGCCTGTGGTTGTGGCTGTGGAAACTGCAAGAATTCTGAGGACTGGTTTTGCCATTGCTGAGGATCTATCCATTGAGGATTTTGCTACCAATTTCCTGAAGGTGGGGTCCATTGCCCACCTCCTTGAGGAGATTGCCATTGCAGGGTCTAAAAATTAGGCCAACTTGGTTGAGGTGGATTCTAGGGTGGTGGTGGTTCATATGCATGTTGCCATTGGTTATTATAGCCAGAATAAGGATTACCAAAAGTTAAAGGATCTTGAGGCATACCTTATCTTTGGGCCCATGGTCTCCTTTGCGCAACAAAGAACACTTGATCATCATCACCTTCTATTGGCTTGAAGTCAGTAGGTAGTTGCTTAGTTTCTAAATTCACCACCATCTTTCATCTACAGTCACGCTTCTTCTGTCTGCAATATGGACAGAACTCGGCCAAAAATGCCTTAGCTTCCTCATGTTTCTTCCAAGCTTGCATAGCGTCTAGTTGTGTAGCCATATTATTAATGATGTCCTGCTTGAAGTCAGATAACAAATTTGTTATCTCCATCTGAGAAACTCCACCAGAAGAAGACTTCCCCACTGTAGCATGATGACCTCGACCTTTCTTAACTATTGCTCGAGAGTAGTTAAGACATATTTTTTTTATATCATCCCAAGACAGTTGGGCTATATCACCTCCTCCCATCAGGTCCAAGGTGTCTATACAGGCATCACTGATTCCCCTTAGAAAGAGTAGTTTCTGAGAGTCCTCGTTGAGAGTATGGTTTGAGTTCCTCTTTAGTGAAAACAAAAATTTGGAAATATAATCTTCCAGCTTCTCATCCTCCTTCTGCTGAATTCGGAATATGTCATCACCTTTGCTGACACTCTTACAATATTCCTTATACTTTTCAAGGAATTTCGTCTGCATGGCCACCCAACTATCTGCAACACCTCTTCCCAGACTCATGAACCATCTGAGAGCTCATTCCTTCAAGATGGAAGGAAATAACTTCAATTTATGAGCATCTGTGTTGTAGTCATAACTGCAACAAAGGACATCAAACTCAAACAGAAAATTTTCAGGGTCCTCTATGACTAGGCCATAGAATTTTGGAAGTAGTGAAGAAGGTATATTCTTAAGATTGTCAGTATCTCGTTGGGGAACACTGGGAAACTCAAAAGCAGGAGGTGGATTATTAGGTAGATTATTTGCCATGTTTGGTTGCTAGAATAACAGGGCAAATGGATTTTCCTCAGGTTTGTTGTTAGCTGGGTCAAATGGTAGTTCAATAAATAGGTTTTCAGGGAGGAACCTTCCCAATGCGTCTCTTCTTCTTCTATGCATGCAATACGATATGAATAGTGGCTTGAAAGATTTTGAAAATTTTTGACTAACAAACTAAACTAATGCTAAAAATGACTTCTGACAAATTCTTAGTTGGACGCCATCCCCGACAATAGCGCCAAAAATGGTCGCGCCCACAAAAGGATATGATAATCAAATTAAAACCTTTCCTGGGAATTGGACATTCCAACAAGTGACTAATATCTCTCTATGGACGTTCATTTACTTGTCAAACCAGGGGATGTATACTTTAAATGGCATGGCAAAATATATGCACTAAGAACTAGTTTCATTCAAAACTTAGCATAAATAAATACTGAAAAAGAATTCTATCTACACTACGGGAGGGTAATGCAAAGTTCTTTAACTCAAATATGATTTGATTAAAACAGAAACCATAACAGCTACGACTAAAACACAAACTATGAACTGGCCTTATGCTGCAGGAACAGGCAAAGGGATGGATTCTCTATGCTGCAGGAGCAATACAAGACTGAGTTTGTATGAAAACTTCAAAGATGAAAGCTAACTAAAGATCAACAGAAAAGAACAACTAACTAACTAGCTACAGATACTTACTAAGTGGGCCCCCTTAGCAAGCATCTACTGATTACGCAGGTGCTAAACTCAGAACTTCATTAAACTTTCATGAAAATAGAATGGTATACATTGCTTTGTTGATATGGAAACTAACAAAAAATTCTATCTCTTGTCAAACAGACTCTGCTTTTCATTATCATATGGATTCTTACAGGATATCTGCTATCACTATGCTTCTATCTTACTCTAGCTATCATCTCCTTTTCTCACTCGCGTAGGAGTACTTTATTGAAAATCAGGAGAGCAACTAACTAACTAACCCTATCAAAGAAAGACGTGGAAGTAAAGTGTATCCCAGAATCAAGGAACAAACTTTATAAATGAATTTATGCATTCAACCCGATCCAAAGATAATCTAGCGCTCCACTCTTTCCAGATTGACTGTCATTAAAAATCTTTCCCAACGATTTCGGTCAAAGATTCTTTGTCGGAGCTTCCTCGAAGTCGTGCAGGAAATGGAATTTACTGCAAGGCCGAGATCGGTTGCGCTTGACTCGATCATTCTTTAACAACCTGCAAAATAAAAGGTAACAGATGCGAAAGAAAAGGCGTCTGGCACATACACAATATCCGTTCATTAATCACACATTTAAATCTATTTCATCATTCAAAAACTGTATGCGATATACCAGTCATTTAGGGAGTCAATGAGGCAATAAATGTAATCAAGTCAACACAATAAGATGCATGAATATGAAAGTATTTTGCTACAGGATATCCCCATAAAAGGTTTCAATAGAGTTTAAACAACCACAAATAACAAAAGTAAAGATATTAAAAGTTCATCACAATATCCAAACTATGAGCATATTTTAAGCTCATCAATGGATATGGATTGTCTTGCGATAAGATGAGGTGTTCAGATAAAGAATGCTTATTGGATAATGCTTCATGGCTCAGATAACACTGGGTAGGATAGGATCAATGAAAATGACCCATGTCAAGGTGTTTTCCATAAGCAAGCATAAAGTGTGCCAGAAAATTTCATCAAGATCAAGATAACTTGGATGATGGATGCATATGGATGAAAATGGATTAGATAAATGGTTTATGGATGAATGGATTTTTTATGGATGGATGGAATGCTTGATTTATTATGGATTGGATGAAATGCTAGATTTTATTATGGATGGGATGAAATGCTGGATTTTATTATGGATGGGATGAGATGCTGGATTTTATTATGGATGGGATGAGATTCCTTCACTTGAACTAGCACACATAGATGCTCGATTCCACACATGACGTCTTTTTACCAGGTTTTCATCATGGTCTTACCCAAAGTGCCACCCATGCGGTTTTCACTAGAGGATGATTTTTTTCTCTTGACTATTTTCAATCCATTTTCTAATTTTTTTGGATTTTCATTTTTTTGGTTTTTTTGGTTTTTTTTGAAAGATTCATGTTGACCTAGCTAGTGGTGTTGATGTAGATGCTCCTGTCATAATGTTCCATTGGTATCCTTCTTGAAGAAGTTACTTTGCTGAGATATGTGCACTTGAATGCATCTTTTGGGATTCCTAATTTTCTTTGTTGATACCGAAGTTAACTTCGTCTATGTGCGCACATCGCGATAGAGTGCCTTTGAAATCCTTATGATGAAGGGTAGTTGACAATACATGGTCAATTTGAGAATTGGATATCATGCATGGAGGTGAGGATGGAGTGTGTTTAGGGATAAGAGATGGATTGGTTGATAGTTTGGAACCTTTGACTCTCCAAACTAGGGAAGATGAGAAATGATGGGTGGATACGAAAGTGTGATAGGAATTAGGACAAACTGCTTGATACACTTTGTATGTTGCTTGAAAAGCCCGATTTTGCTTTTGTGGACATCTTTGATGGATACTTTTCTCTTTTTTATTTTTCCCCATAGTTTCTTTGACTGATGGAGTTTGATAGGGATAATCTTTCTTTGTATTCTTTGGTATCCATATGTATTTGATTTTCCCATTATGCTTTTCTAATTTTTTTTCTTTGATAATGTTCTTTGTACTTTGATTCAATTGTTTGTTTTGACATTGGTCCCAATTCATGGATGGGGTGATGGGTGGATGAAGATTCATGACACATCTGGTTGTAGTATTGGCATTGGTTTCATCAAAAGGATTCTTTGTACTCCCTATGTTGACGTTTACTTGACACATAGTTGCCCCCAGTATGGTGGTAGTAGTACCTTCATGCTTTGATTCTTCCTATTCTGAGATGTCTTGTTCGATAAGCATTTTCTGATAGATAGCCATTATAGATGATGTTAGTTCAATTTGTTGCTCTGCTAACTCTAGAATATCTTGTTCTATCTGACATGTTTCCTTGAGTGGATACTATTGGATATCTTCATACATGATGTGCTCAGTCTGAATTTTGGATATATATAATCCTGATGTTGGCAACTCAATAACCTGCTCTTTTTGTGTAATGATACCAAGAGTAAAAGAAACCTATTATGGATGAAGATCATCTACATTTCCATCCACAGAAAGCATCTCATGGGTAGATGGAGGAGTATGTGCTACATGGATATGATCATCTTGGATAGATAGGAGAGTGTCCATTAGATTACTGTAGTATCTTGAAGATACAAATTTTTGATCTTGAATGATTTTAGAGTTGCTTTCAACATGCTTTGGATCAAGTTCTTGACATGGATCAGTTTCAAAGGATGGATTTCTTACAAAGGGCTCTTGGATGTTGTCATTAGGCATGGGGAATGGCTCAATATCCTCTTGATCTTTGAGTGGACTTGGATCAAGTGTCAAGTTGAGGATTCCTTCAGTATCTGTAACCATGAGGTCAAAGGGGGTCAACATTTCTTGGAAAGGACCATTGCTAGACCTTAGTGAAAGATGTTGATCATGCTTTGGGATAAATTCTTGAGATATGTCCTCTAACTCATAAGGAAATGTAGAGACATTTTCAACATGATCGTAGGTCAATGAATCGTACATTATGTCGATAGGATCAAACAATCCTAACACTCCTTGAAATTTATTACTAAAAAGTGGCTCTTGATTTATGGTGCATTGATCATCAGATGGTGTAGAAACATCTTCAATATGATCCTTAATTGAGAGATCTTGAACATTGTTTTCAACAATTGTGATGGAGGGATTTCTAATACCTTCAACCATAGGGTCAAATGATGTTGACATTTCTTGAATTGGATAATTGTTGGTTGCTAAATTTTGATCATGATTGAAAAGTGACTCTTGACATATGTTGATTTGATCTTTGGACAAGATAGAAACATCTTCAATGTGCTCTTTGATGGATAGATCTTGATCATTGCTCTCAATAGTTGTTATTTTTGTGTTTTTTCTTGTGCTTGTTGAGTAACTTGAGAGACTTGTTGCATTTGTTGAGATTTTGTTGCTTGTTACATGGCTAGATATTGTTGGATGGCCCTTAGGTAGGCTTGGTGAGCTTTTAGCACAATGTTATATTGTCTTGTTGTGATTGGTTTTGGTGGTAGTGGTGGTGGTTTTGGAATTGTGCTGGATGTAGTGATAAGTGGTTGAGATACGCTTGGAGCGATCATGGTAGTGAGGGGTTGAGATATGATGGGTGTGATAGTGGTTGTTGGAATGATTAAAGTGATAGGGATGGTCAAAATGATCGAGGTGATAGGTCTTTGGGAGACCATGTTTTGATCTGTTGGGATCAACATTGTTTCTTGATTGAATACCATCTGTTGGTGCGATGTCGATGGTATATTCAAAGGATTTTATGTGATAGCTTGATTGGTGTTAGGTGGATTGATCTGGATGGAGTGATTGGTGCTAGGTAAAGGGGGAAGCCCTAAACCATGGAATGATGTTGATATGGGTAATGGTGGTGGAGATGTCTCTTGGCACAATGACTCAACTATTTTGGTAAGTGTAGCAATTTGATCTTGCCAAATTTGATCATGATTTCAATCTTGACTCCCTTGATATAGTTGATTTGGTTTTGTTCAAGCAGATTTGGGATGTAAACTTGTGGTTTTTGAATGGGATCATGGACAAATCAATTTTGGACATTGTTCTGACTTGGGATGATGTCTAGATTTGGCATGATGGGTTGAAATTGACCATTGTTCATGTTGGGAATCACATTGCCTTGATTTAGGTAACTTTGATTTTGCATGGTGTTACCTTGACTTGGAGTCGTTAACATCTTATTTGGATTTTGAACAATATTTGTATGATTTGCAAAAATATTTATCCCAAAGTTTTTCAGATTCATTTTTGGAAAACTTGTTCTTGGTACATTCTCATTTGGCATGTAGGGATTTGGTGGGATGACGTTGTTCGTTTGAAGGCTCATGCATTGATTGTTTAGTTGACAGACTTGTAGGTTTGAATTTAGATTTACCATCAGGAAAAGTGTTCCAATCTTTGATTTGGGAATACTCACACTTGTTGTACTATTGACATTTGTCAAAGGTAATCATCCCATGTATGGTTTGTATAGATGTGAGTGTTGATAATCAATAGGCGTTGTAAGCTTTGATAGCTTAGTTGACTTGGATTACTCATGATGTATGGATCGAGTTTATATTCCATGTTCCTCTTGTGTTTTGAGCTTGTTGCAAAAGTGACCTCTAAGGTTCTTAGGACTAATGACGAGATGAAGGATAAAAGGGATAAATGACATGAGTGTTGAACACTTAGGGACTTTGGATCAATGCTAGACTTAGGTTTGATATTGATTGGTTTGATTTGGGTAATGAACTTGTAACCCTAAGATGTAAGATGTTATCTTAGGATGAACTTGTTCAAAGGATTTCTAATTTAATTAAAGGTATAAGAAAGGATTCATTCCCATACACCTAACTAAACAAGGTGATTTTGAATTTGATGATTTACCCAAGTCTAGAATGATGTTTCCAAAGCTCTAAACTTGTTTGGGGGATGGATTTTGATAAATGTTTGGATGGATGAAGTGCTTGATTTTCTCCTAAATGAACCTAGGAAGGACTTGTTTATAAGATCAAGATAGTGAAGAACATGCCTTTCTCAAAGAGTAATTCAAAATCAAAAGACCAATGTTTGCATGAAAACTATATGACCAAAAGATGCCAAGCACATATGTGGGGTCCAATTTATTTAATCTTTTCTTAATGGATTATTTTTACCACAAACACGCTCTTGATTAGATTTTGAATCTAGATGTCTAATGTCTCAACTTTCCCCTTATCTCGCAAAGTGTATTATACGGAAACCAAAAAAATTTAAGGCAAGAGTTACCTATTGTTGACCTTAGTAGGGGAAAATTGAGATGAAATCCAAATGCTTAGAAGCCTTTAAGGATATGAATCCAATGGCAAGCAATAACATGTGAATTTGTTCAAGGATATTTGCCTCTCCTAAAGGGTTTGACATTTGATGCTCATGTTGAATGTTGGTTTTCAATGTTTTTGATTAAAGCACTATTTTTTCAAACCAAGAACAAGTACAACCCTATGGATGTGAAAGACATTATTTGTTGAATCCCTGACTTGCACAAGTCCAGCTACGCTTATCTTTAGCGAATGGTTAGATGTTTTACCCCACTGGCTCCCCTCCATGACACTCACTTATACAGGGCAGCCAAGCATCAACACCCATGAAACTCCCATGGCATGTTTTCCATTTCTACTAAAGATCATAAAAATGTGGGGCAGCTTCAGAATGACCGTTCTTGCACCAACAAATAGATCAAGGATTTTGGAAAATTCTAGCACATGGATTTTAATAAGGACTTTCTGTTTGTAGAGACTGACCCATACAACGAGAGTCCCCTTTTGGATCCATCTTGTTGAAATCAACCATGTGATACTGGCGTTTAATCCAATACCCACATTTATATCCCGGTTGGAAATACTCTTGGCTTTAGAGTGTTACCGGTTGAGTCGTTCCCTTGGGTGAGTACTTTTTCCCCAATGAAGGCCCTCTAAGATAGACAAAAGAGAGTAAAGAACAATATTCGTAACTCGATCAATCCTTGTTTGAAACAAAGAAAGAGAATATATGCAACAATGCCCCCACTCACACTCGTACAAGATTTTGTTCAATTTTAAAACCCAAAATGAAGTGTGGAGGCATTTTTTTATTCAACTTAATGTCATCAAAAAGGATTTTGGTTCTCAAGATTACCGTGAAGCGTGAGAGAAGTGCATATGCATTTTTAGATGAGATTACTTTGAATAAGAGATTACAAAACACGAAAAAACACATGTTCATTTTAAGCCTCAAGGAAATGACGAGTTCATTTTAAAGTACCAAACAAAATATGAGTTAGCCTAAAACAAAAAATTAAAGCATACGACAAACTCTCCAAGCATTTTGAAATGTTCATTTTAAAGCCCAAAACTAAAAATGAGTTAGCATGAAATAGAAAATTAAGGCATGTGACAAAAGCTCAAAGTATTTAAAAACACTTTTTGGTTTCAAGTTTGATGTTTAAATCTTTAACTCCAATCTTGCCTTCGTTTTTGCTTGATTCCAATGTTTTATTTCGATATCAACCTTCACCTATAAAGTTAGGCATGCATGGAAAATGATAAAAGTATACACAAGAAATGTCAAAATTGACAATAACTCTTATACTTATTTCCATAAAAGTACAATTGATTTTAAAATCTCCATATGTGAAATATAAAAGATCAATTGATTTCAAGATTCCCACTTTTGATATACAAAGCCCATTAGTTGATTTCAAAATCTCTATTTGATATACAAAAGTCAAACCCCTAACAAATATTGGGAGATAAATGAAAATTAATAGAGGTTCCCAAATACGGGGCGAATTCAACCAATATCAATACAAGATTCATTTTCAACTGATTTTGATATGCAACTGAGGCATTTATGATGCCCAATGGTATTTTCCTACGCTGCCTGTAAAAAGGAATTTAAATGAATATGGAGTTACCTCAACTAAATGCAAAGTCACCTGTCATAAGTTGCCACCTGATTTATAGATTTTCATATCCCCAAAATATATTAAAAGTCTACATCACAAGATTGGTAATTCAACATTCATTTTGATCAGGCATTGTTAACACAACAGGTCAATAAAAAAATGGATAAAACTATATCAAAAGTGTATCTTCATTAAGGACGTGTCTTCCTGAACTAGTCAATTGATATAATGACATTAGACGATGTTTGGTGTGTCACAGTTGTAGTTCCAGTGCCTCACAATCCATGTAAATATGTCAACATCACGGTGTTGGATCTGTAACGAATGCACCAAACCTTCAGTTGAATAAAAATGATAGTCCACCCTGTCAATGAAGGACATCAGTGTCACAATATTTGATACTACTGCTAGAAAAATTTAAAAGTTGAAATCTCTTGAAAGGTCGATATTGAGAAGCATTTAATGCACGAAAGTGTATGGAACTCCTTTGTGGTTAGCGTCCAAGAAAATAATAATTCATTCCTGCATGAATCAATGTTCAATGAATGAAGATAGCAAGCAAAGATTTTAATGTCCTTGGCGGAGGAAGGCTTGGTTGGTATCAACTTCCAAAGACAGTTATTGCATATGTTCTCCAAAATGTCTTAGTGCACCTATTTAATGCTTGAGTGAGTTGCTTACCTTCTACCACAACAAATCCAACACCAATCTCAAAAGATCAGATCTTATTGATGAAATACTGACATCTCAAATCAACACAAAGACATTTGTTTATTTATTTCTAGAATACTGGAAATCCCAGTAGGAAACTGAACATGACAGAACAATCAAGTATTCATGATAGATAATGAGGAATGCATTTGATATCCATATACCAGACCAAGCTAGAATCTCAGCCATAGTGCTAAGAAATCAAGACACATGCCCTCTAACATTGCTACTTGTGTGAAGATGCTAGCATAGATTTGATCACGGAGGTTGGTCTGATATAAATGATTGATGCCTCATTGAAATCTCTTATTGGGGAATAGTGTGGAAGCCTGTGCAAGTAACTGTGTGAATGTTTTTACTTTTTTATTATGGCAAGCAACATTACCTCTTCATTTTCTACAAGGAATGAAAATGTCTACAAGAAAAATATGCACTCATACTAAACTTAAGGGATATATGAATAAAATCCTAGATATAAACTTGAATGATGCATACGTAGATTCCAGAGATTGCTTATAAGGATAAAGTCCAATCTCGAGAGAATAAACAAAAGAAAAAGCTCAAATTCTAAAGAATATGTATCCTCCTAGAAACAAAGATATGACCTGCAAAAGGAACAAGTTTGAATCTAAAGATTATAATGTTCTAGGTAGATTCTGGTATGACCTTTTCAATAAAAATGAAAAAAGTGACTCATAAATTATTAGATTGTCAGTGTGCTTACAGTCTAGTACGTATTATTGAGAAGGATGACAGACCTCACAAGGCTTTACTAGACGATGCATATATGCTCAAATCTCTTTTGAATTAATCTGCACCTATAACTTCAGTTCTCAAATTTTAGTGGTTTCTATTTGGAAAGGCGTACATGTTGTGTTTCATCACTCTTAAATGTTTAAATGAAAACCAATGTAAAACATACTCGAAACTACGTATGCCAGATAACCTGATAGGAGAAGCTTTGGTTGCAGGAAAATGACGCCAAGCGTATATTGCAATCATAATGCCAGTCTTTGTTACAAGCATTTTTTGGCGTAGAACATTCTAGGCATTAGTGGCGGTGCACGACATTGGTTAGAAGGACTTCACAGGGAGCGTGTGCTCTTGGGAAGTTGCGAGGATTTGGAAAAGCAGCTCCAAAAAAAAAATGTGATCTCAGAGAATACAATAATTTACCAGATCTGCACAAAATATTTTGACCCTTATGGGAACGAGACTGGGGCCGGATGCCTTTAATGGTGGCAAAATAGAGGGATGGTCAAGGCTCGAGAAGCCACAAGTTTTGACAGCTCATGATGCGAAAAGCCAATGAGAGGAAACATATAGAGAGGAGCTCGTACTTTCCAATATTACGTTCAAAATGTCTTATAACATTGGATCAATTGCCTATTGTAGATGAATGATAGAATGGTTGCAATCTAAGGATGAAGGTGAGCAGTAGATCTATGAACTAAATGAAAAAGATGATGACTAGAAGAGGACATATACAAGCTGAAAGCACACTATTGATCATATATAGAATTTCTGGTTTAGCACAGCTCAAAGCACACAATAGACAATAAATATGGTAGAAAAAAAAATCTAATTAGACTTCGATCTCCAACCTATAGTTGACCACCTAACACCATAACTGTATTTTAAAATAGACCAAAAAGCATAAAAAAATATTAGCCATTCATTGTGTAATATTGGTAAGATTATTCTATCATCAAATTTTTCCAACCTCTCAGACAAAATAGTGGTGAATCATCATTTTCTAAATATTGAAAAGGCTGGCAACCCTCCTTCTAGTGCCATTTTGTAGCTGGTGAAATATGCAATTTGATAAAACCTCCAACACACATTAGCATGGTTAGTTTAAAATAGAGCAAATAACAACATCTCCACGAAATAATACATCAATGCTTCCCCAAATGCAAACAAATGACAAAAAGTAAGCTAAATAAGCATATGAAAAACATGAAGTATGTTTATCTCATAGTGGATTGGTGCTATTGTGGAAAATAGCCCTTTCCCAACCCTTGATAGATAAGTTAGATGATGAAATGCCTTGAAGATGGAGTGATGGTGGGAAAAATCAATTCTCTTGAAGAGAGTGACTTTACATGAATGATTGTGGATGCCATGTTGAGTGAAAATGCTGATTTTATAAATGAATAAATTGATTGATTGGTGCAAGTGGAAAAATCTAGAGGATGTGATGGGTGGTCAGGTTAGGTTAATCAGGATTAGATTAGCTTAAATGATGCTTAGGTGAGTTTGACCTTTTTTTGACTTAAATATTTTGATTTATTTAAATCAAAAAGGGATGAAAGGTGATTTCAGATTTAATTAAATAAAAGGCTTGATTTATTTAATTAAAAGGAGGGTGATGGGATCAAGTTGATTTATTTGATTTAAACTGATGACTTTAGGAGATTGATAAATAAACTTGATTTATTTTCTGAATGGATGAATATGACCTAATTGAATGCATTATACCAATTTCATGTGTCTACAATAATATAGTCTAATGGCCTTTTGTTAGTGTGAATAGGGCTATTTCCTAGCTATTTACTAGTGAGGACCTATTCACATCATTAATAATTTTACTTAGGAGTTAGTTTCCTAGGTGGCGTTCTAGAAACTAGTATTTAATGGGACCATATTTCATTAATAGACATGTAGATATCAAGGAATTTAATATTTCTCTCATGCATTTAAATTTATGCATTAGGCATTTAATGTTTGCAACCAAGGTAGTTATCCAACCTCCTCTTTCATTTCCTATATAAGAAAGGTTCTTATACATTTTAAAATCATCTCATGCATTCTATCTCAATATATTCAAGATCATCATTTGATCAAGTGGTCTTCTTGCTCATGCTACAACACTTTCTTATTCATGTGGATGGTATTGTTTTGGTTGATCCTTTGACATGTGGCTAGCTTCATTTGGGTTATTTTTCATATTTACAACATGGTATCAGAGCATAGTTGATAGGAGATCCATCTCATATCAAGAAGTTGATCTAAGAAGACTATTGAAGACTAAAGGTTTTTCTTGAAGGGCTAGTTCACATCCGAGAGACAGCTGATTTCTAAGGCACTTTGGGTTAGATTTGACTCTGTCATTATGTTCAGAAGATTTGAAAACCTAAGGATTTCCTACCCATTTGTCAAGATTCAACTTCATCATGTGAAGGCCATCAAAGGATTTTTGCAATGATATTAGAAGGGAATTGTATGAATTGTATAAGTTGCAAGAAAAAATTCCCCCCCCCTTGTTGCAGAAAAAAATCCACTCTTTGGTCAACATTATATAAAATACTTCATATTCTGAGGTAAATTTATTTTTTGGTGATTTTTCAAAAAAATAGGTGACTATCTTAAATTTGATGGCCAAATGACTATCATGGAAGCCCCATCATGTCTTAATTGGACAGTTTTCTTAAAATCACCATAACTTTTGACTCAGGAATTAGATTTTTGCAAGCAAGATATCATTGGAAAGTTGGTTTCAAGCACTATCTATTGCTATAGGAAATTTTATTATATATTATTCCCATAATATTTTATCATAGCTTGAAGTTAGTGCTTCCTTTTGGACTACCAAACTCATACCTTTTCACTAGTTTGTCAAATTTTGGAGATTCCAGTGGCATTGTGAATGTGATTCAAAGCTCTATCATTATGTCATATAATTTTCTTAGATTCTACTCCAGGTACATTATATTGAGTTTTTGCAATTTGAACCATTTTTTGATATCTTGGACATACTATTATTTGGAGAAAGTTTATTTGCATTTGGAGGTTTCATTTTTAGTTTTGCATTATATTTGGGAATTTATATTTCATATTGAAGGTCATGTCTTTGTAATATTGGAGATATATCAAGTTCATTATGGGGTTTACATATTATCCTTCTATGATTATGTTGCAAAAGGGAAACTATAAACAATTGAGAAATGGCATCATAAACCATCTCCAATCACTTCAATTGTTGCCACATTTGTATGGTATTGTTCCCCATTCATGCTAAGGTATTCAAAAAATTTCTTGGAGTTGCGACAGATATAATATCTTAAAGGTCATTGCAATGCATGTTGATGATGATATCTTGAAAGCTATTTATCATTGTGATTTTCCTCACATTCTTTGGACTAAGATTTGGGAGATATTTGGAGATCATGATACTCCACCATTCCCTAATGATCATGATTAGAATATCACATGCCTCTTCATTCTTCAAATAGGATACCCTATGATGATAATGCTATGGAGGAGCTTACATAATTGGAATACTTTGAATCTTCAAATGAGGATGTCAAGAGTTATTCAAATTATTCTTCTCCATCAAAGAAAATTTATGTACCTTCAACTTCAGTGATTCCTTGTATAGAGTCATTGATTAAGGTTTCCATCATTCCTATTCATCTAGAGAAATATTTTTAGTTTTCCAAACTTGGGATCATAGGATGGCTTTGTTTCAAGTATTCTATACTTGGCTACTTCTATAGGCCTGGATGATATTCTTGATGGGATATCTCTTCTCAATGCAGATTCTACTTTGGAGGGTTTTCTTGAGTCTTCACATTCCATTGTTTTGACCTTGATTGGGGATCCTGATCTTGGCGAGACTACCTTGGAGGCACTTGTTTCCTTCTTAGAGATTTCATATATGAGGCTTCTTCCCTCACACTCCTTCATGGAGTTGGAGTTTCTTTAGCACTTACCATTGGATTGGCTTCTTCTTGGTGGGACACATGTGGTTTGTCATCATTGGACATTCTTTTGGCTCTAGACTTATCTTAGTGGTTTTGAGTAAACTTCATTTAAGGGGGAAATATAGTCTCCATATATTCCTTCAATGGAGGGATCATTGTATTATATTTGGATCTATTGAACATCTAAAATACTAAGAGATGGGGTGAATAAGTATTCCATAAAACCATTCACATAAAATCCATTTAAACATTACCATAAATCTGAGTGAATAAACAAGAGAAAACATGGAATCAAGAGTTCTAACACATGAACACCAGTATTTTTACATGGAAAAAAAAATGGGAAAAACCACGATGAGGATTAGATAAAAATATAATATATCGAGATATAGAATATTACAATGGCTCACTACTAGGACTCGTTGTCCTTATGGGGCTCATAGCCAAAGTACAAAAGTTATGGCTCACTACCAAAGATACAATTTATGTTATGCCTCACTGCTAAAGGTATGAATTGATAAAGGGTGCACCTTCCTTTTGTTGGAGTTCAATTCCAATGAAGCACAATACATAAAAAACACACCTATCTACTCATCTTGTCCAACTCTCTTCTCTTCCTTCATGTAATTCTCACACTTACTTCCTTATATTCCACTCTACTACCCTTTTAGGATGTATTACATATATGCACATGGGTATGTGCAGGATCATCATGGAAAAAATAGGCCCTTAAGTGGTGAAAATTTTAGAAAAATAAGAGTTAGGAAACTTGACATAAAAATTTGAATAAGTTATTGTTGGACTCAAGGAACACTAAGAGGGGGGGTGAATTAGTGTTCAACAATATTTAAACTTCAATTCAGATCATAAACCATCTACAACATTTAAACAAAAGTAAGGATGCAAGTAGATGAAAGAAACAATCATACCACCATAACACAAAGATTTTTACATGCAAACCTTGTTAGGGGAAAAACCATAGTGGAGATTAATCCATAATTTATACTCTATTAAAATTATGAAGAAAATGGGAATGCACATGCATTTAGGCACACTTCCTAGAGCTCACTACTCAAAATAAGGAGGGCTCACTGCCTTACAATTTTTTTGGATTACAACCAAAGGTTGAACTAAGAAAGTAGTATCTACAAATGCCTAGTATTAGTTCTGGTGAAGCTCATGCATAAAATTCTAAACCTTCTATCTAATTTTGTACTTAGCTCTGCTCTCCCTTAATTCACTTCACAAAATCCTCTTCTACACAAGTAAAATTCACTCAATTGATCTTTTGATATTCACACACACATCTAATCTGCTCTACACACACTCATAAATCAAAATGAATTACCCAAACTCGCATATATATTCACTAGAAAGAATTCAATTGCTATATGTCGACTTCAAATAAAATACAAAATATTCTCCATATGTCATCGCATATCATGAGCAATATTAAATGTGCATCCACATAAGTCGTCCAAACTATAGCAAGGACCCAAAACAAAATGATTTGAACATGAAAAAATTTAAACAATTACTCCTTATACAT
Source organism: Sequoia sempervirens (assembly GCA_007258455.2). Classification (NCBI taxonomy): domain Eukaryota; kingdom Viridiplantae; phylum Streptophyta; class Pinopsida; order Cupressales; family Cupressaceae; genus Sequoia; species Sequoia sempervirens. The sequence goes on from VDFB02193867.1 coordinate 635,409,185, forward strand.
TTGTGACATGCTACATTTTCTAGGTCGGCCACAATGAGAAAATAAACAAAAAATCATCCTGCTAGATCTCCTAACTCATACGCCAATTAATGCAACATCACAAAACTTATCAATAGGATAACATATATGCTCAACAATCTATCTTGGGGATGCATAACTCAAAAATGTGATCCGTTGAGGCATACAGATCGACATACTAACTAGATACCCTATTCTTCATCTTTCTATTGGCAATACTCTATTCACAACTTTGTCTACCGATATGACAAAATTTTGATCTGCAGACCAGAATAATGACTTTAGTTGCCATCAATGTCAACACTAGAATCCATATGTCAACAATTATCTATATTATTTCAAAAACATGTAATAATACAATCTATAGAAAATTGAATGTAGTTTCTAAACTACTAGGTTTATTTAAAAAAAATCTATTTGGTGAAAATTTGAAATTTCAATGTAATAGCAATTAAATTTTAGGGAAAAAGAACTAGGTGTATGTGTAACCACCCTAACCACAATAAAATGATAATATTTTTTTAATAATATTTTAGATATAAGTAGAGTAATCATGTCCCAATGTGATGCATATTTTTTTGTAATTTTTTTCCAAGTAAATAATTACTTATGATTTTTTTATTAGAACTTTTAAAAAATATAAAAATTTGTATGTCTAACCATCTTAACTTGGTCAAAACCTCATGAAATTATTTTTTTTCTCAATCCTATAGTATGCAAAGCATAGAATGTGACATATGTTTCAAATTCCAAAAATGTGATACCATTTGAAAGCTATAGATGTTTTTCAATCATCCTATCAATCAAGACTTTAGTCATAATTCAAAGAGAAAATAAATAGTAATTATTTATTAAATTCAAAGTAAAGCATAATTTATATTGGTGGAAAGTTGAGAATCTCCTTTAAAAACCCTTTCCATTTCATCAAATTTGGGTAAAAAGAAAGTCATCAGCCACATACCCTACACATACCCATCATATCGCCACTTTTTGGCCCATCATAATCCTACACACACACACACACACACACACACACACACACACACATATATATATATCCATCTTAACTAATTTGGTCAACCTAATTAGAGAAACCTTATTTCAAATCAAAACTAACTCTATCGACATTATCCTCAAAACACATTCATCTTCATATGTAAATAGTTGGAATGGACCTAAGATAGATCCCTTTATCATTTGTAGCACATGTCAATATATAAATAGGTCAGCTAGAGTTAGACCAAAACTCAAAACATATATGCAATCCATCAAATGTGTAAAACAAAAACTTGTTATCTCATTGAGATCTCCATTAGATGACATCAAACTACTTATCTTCAACACCACATGATATGGTAATCAAATATGAGGAATACAGAATCTCCCACATCAATGTATTGTATGAAAACTTATAGTAGTTTACAGATCTGAACACTATCATTCATATCTTCCAAACTCCTTCACATATCATTATGAAAATCCAAAGTATAATGCACCTTGTAGGCTTAAACATATGTAAAAATTCCTCTAGTGATATCTTTTTATGAGATATAATTAGGACCAAAAACTATTGTACAAAGCCAGTGTATAAGTATAAAATTGTTTCCCAAAATACTGGTGACTGTACATTTCCAACCATATAACTTAGTCAGTTGAAACCATGCCACTAGATGCAATATGTATCAATATTGAACATTTTATAAGCTTCTTAGCGGATCTTTAAAAATGGGATAATCCAGATCAAAATACCAAATCAACAAAATTTCATTACTAGAGCAACTAAATACTGAAAAACATCAAAATTCCATTATCCGTTGACATGAATAACAACCTCTCAATCTCCAACAATCTCCCCTTTTTTCATTCATGGCAACACATGATGTGAAAAGCATCAAAGTACCTCTTACCATATTTGTTTTATTTTATCCCATAACTATTCACATGATACTTCTTTTTCCAAAAATTATTTACAAAACTTGTCAAGATTTCACTTTTTTTCACATGATACCTCTTTCTCTCCCCCTTTAACTTCAATGGAGGAAAATAAATGCTTTAAAAATTGTATTATGCATACCTAAATACTAAAAATTCTCCCCCTAAGGATTACATCCAAAAATAGTGATGATAATTGATCAACTAGAGGTTATTGCTCCTGCAAGCTTGCTAAGGATCCCTTTGCACAAGAACTCCCTTCAACCCAAAGCATTTTCACCTCTAACAATGCAATGCATAGATAATTGAGATTAATTGATATGTCCTTTCCTTCAACCATAGTTCTGGGAGTAACATTAGAATTCAAAGTCATGTCAGCTACAGAGAGATCATACTAGATTGGAGTGCATTTAATTTTTATCACATGTCTAAGCTTCCCATACAATTTGATCATTTATCCTTTCTCTTTGTGAGATGCAAGGTATTCTTCATGTAGCCTTATCATTCCATACCAAGTCTAGTCATCCAAATCAAGAGGAGGATTAAATGTTCTAGATGCAAACTTTATGTGGGTTTCAATTTTTCTTTCAACATTCTTGATTCTTTTAATTGCATCGGGCCAATTCCAATAGAATGTTTCTAAACTCTTGACCTCTTCCTCACACATTTGAATAATTTTGTGTCTAGATCAAGTGCAATACTATGGTTGGAATTTCATTTCTCTACAATTTCCAACAATTCTTTATTTTCAACCTAAGTGACCATGTCACTTACTTCTCTACTCTTTAATTCTTACAGTAGTGACCTACAATGATCTAGTGACTACACTAGGAACCAACTAAAGTTGTCCTCTACGATTGGCTAGTTACTTGAGTGTTCTTATAGTAGGTTCAGCCTGTGAAAATAGTGCATGAACCTCTGTGTCTCTTCTCTTTTCTCTGGAGATAGATATTGATTTGTCGAAGGTTAGCTTAGTCTTTTCAAGAATTTTAGCTATTTCAAACTAAGTTCAAAACCTAGGTTTATTAGAGTCCAGGGGCTATTAATCAACATTTCAATACAACCAACAGCATAGTCCTTCCCAATCTCACATCAAAACTTAGGTATCCATGATTTTTTTGGTTCAACTACCTTGATAATGTAGTTATCGATGGTTACCAAAAATGTTATGCCATTCTTATGCTTTATAATCAATTCTCTTGGAACTCTCCTTCTGTTCATCTATCTATGGAATTTACTGAATAATGTAGCAAAGGAATCTGCTTGTGCATCCAAATCCCTAATGGTTCTCATCAATTCCTTAATTTGATTAGTGACCAGTGCAGTATTTTACCAATTGACAACACCAATTCTAGGAAACTCATTCATAAAATAGAATATTAAGCATAAGACTAGTGTACCATACTTGAATGTACAATCCTTCTCCTTGATATCTCTCATATTTTTCAACAAATTTTATTGGAGTGGATCACAAAGATAATATTCTATTATTTTCTCAATCATGTCCAATGCAAGATCAATTTTTGTAGTGGAGAAATCATTTTCACCAAGAATCAACTATGAAATAGCTAGACTTGCATATTGGACTGCTAGGTTGGTGATTTCAACATGTGTGTTCCTTAGTAAGCCTATTCCTCTATCAAGATTGCATTTAGGTGTTGGTTTAGAGTATAATAAGCCAGTAACATCCATAATTACCTCTCTAGTTATTGCTTATGATTTTTCCAGCCACATATATTCATTATGAAATCTATTGAGAGCCATTCTGATACATCTTTCTTCCCTACTAAAGTCCAAAAAAAAGTTCCATACATAAAATTTAATTACCGTAAGTACATTGTATTCAGGTTTTAGAATATGATCATTTCTAGTTAATTCTCCAAGCCATATTATGTGAGCATTTCTATAGGTAGATTCTTCCAATTTCTAGTGAGTATATGTGATAACATCTTCAATTGGTACAACACCGAGAGGGATTTCTAAAAAAACACCATCAGGATCAAGTTCTAGGGTTTTAACTAGATGTATTTTAAGTCATGGTTCTAGTCTCACAAAATTATTTATGATTTTAGGTATATCCATTGCTTTTGATAAAATTTGACAAATAATTCAGATGAAATAGTGTATAGCAATAGTGACTTACCTATCAGCCAGCTCGGGTAGCGGGATTGGCTTGAGGCTATGGGATGGATCCTCATGGTCTTGGGTTCGATTCCACTCTCGGTACTTACCTGGTGGTTGTGGTGGTCGGCGTTGCAAACACTTGTAGGGACTAGTCTTGCCTCCCTGCTCGCCTCTAGGTGACGCTGGGCGGGGGGGCGCGGGGACACCCTGTTGTAACAAAAAAAAAAATAGTGACTTACCTATTCCTTCCCAACCAAAGCCAAATTCCAAATTTCTGCTATATGAAATTATTATGGTTTCTTCAAGCTTCTTCTGCATGCTACTTCCTTTCACAAATGCTATTCAATGAATGAATTTTATTTGACATATTTGCATTTATTTATTTCATCCCAATTTACTATTCAATGAATGCTTCATAATGTAAGTAGATGTCCTAATTTATGTACACTTCCATCCTTTAAACTCTACAAAATTCATTCTTCACACATGTGTGTCTACAACTCCTTCACATGAAATCTAAATTTGTTATCTTAATAAATGTATTCATTGCATGATAAGACATCATATATTGAAGAATGGGTCATTTAATATTCTAATTATAATTTCTCCCCTGGGTATGTGCAGGATCATGATGGGCCAAAAAGTGGCAATATGATGGGTATTTGTAGGGTATGTTGCTGATGACTTTTTTTTTAACCAAAATTGATGAAATGAAAAGGGTTTTTAAAGGAGATTCTCAGCTTTCCACCAATATAAATTATGCTTTACTTTAAATTTAATAGATAATTATTATTCATTTTCTATTTGAATTATGACTAAAGTGTTGATTCATAGGCCGATTGAAAAACATATATAGCTTTCAAATGGTATCACAGTTTTTGAATCCAAAACATACATCAAATTCTATGCTTTGCATACTATAGGATTAAAAAAAGAAATATTGAATTTCATGAAGTTTTGACCAAGTTAAGGTGGTCAGACATACGAGTTTTTATATTTTTTAAAAGTTTTAATAAAAAATTCATAATTAATTATTTACTTGGAAAAAATTACAAAAAAATATGCATCACATCTGAACATGAGTCCTCTAATTATTTCTAAAATATTATAAAAAAATATTATCATTTTATTGTGGTTAGGGTGGTCAGACAGATACCTACTTATTTTTTCCCTAAAATTTAAGTACTATTGCAATGAAATTTCAAATTTAAACCAAATATATTTTTATTTATTTTTAAATAAACCTAGTAGTGTAGAAACTACATTCAATTGGCTATAGATTCTATTCTTACATATTTTTGAAATAATAAAGATAACTTATTCAAATTTTTACCTAAAGTTTCCTAACTCTGATTTTTCTAAATTTTTTGCCACTAAAGGGCCTTTTTTTTCCATGGTGATCTTGCACATACCTCCCTTTAGGCACTACCTAGATCAATTTTTGAGGGGCATATCTATATCGAAGAATAACACAACTTTTGATTCTATTTTAATTTCAAATGATCCTTCCTTTCTCTAGATTTTTTCCATTCCCCTTTTAACTTCTGTCAAATCAATCTTAATGATCTATTCATATCTTCTTACTAGATTGTTACATTTCATTTTTTTTCTTCTATCATCACTGGTAGAGTGTTTCAGATTGTTGCAATTTTGTAAAACAACATTATTCCATCCAAATTGTCCTTTATTAATCCTAAACTTGCATTGATTAACCTTGTGTCCAAATAAATTACAATGATAGTAGTAGCCATGGAATGTCTTGTTTAGATTCTAATTTCTACGTTTCACAACTTTATATCCAATCCTCCTGCATTCAAAATATTGACCAAAATTTTATAGAGGATCATTAATTCTATTTTCACAATCTTTTTCTTTATGTCCAAACTTATTGCAATAACGAAATAGACCATTAAAACATAAGTACCTTTGAGGATTAGGCTATCTAATAGAATTCCTTCCATTGCTACTTCTTTGGTTCATGAATTTTCCACCATTTCATTGAGTCTTCATATTAGGAGGTTAATTTTCTTTAAGCTTTGTCCTTCTTCAAACCCCAAACCTATTTTATCCATAGCAGGTCTCTAAGAAGTAATCAAATCATTAATCATTGTAGTACATGCCTTGAATTTATCCTCATTCCTTCTCACCTTTTCCATATCTAATTTTAGAATTACCACTTCTTGCTCAAGCTTTACACATTCATCTATCTTCCTTTGAATTTTATTTTTTTGACAATCTTCAATATTTCTCATTTCTTCCTATAATTCTTTTATTCTCATAATGTCCTCATCTACTTTCTTTAATTGATCACTAAATTCTCCATATCTTTCCCTCATATTCTTTATGCACTTATTTGCTTCCTTCAGTCTATCCTTCAAATTATCACTTTCTCCTGTATCCTCAGTGAGATCTCTTTCGAATGAATAAGGAATTTTTTTGTCTTCCATGTAATCAAATTTTGAGACCTTCCTCAAGCTATTAGACTTCTTCAGAGGAACCAAGCTCTGATACCAATTGTTTAACATCCAAATAGTAAGAGAAAAGTGAATTATTATTCCATAATACCATTCACATAAAATCCATTTAAACATTACCACAAATCTGACTGAATCAAAAAAAGAAAAAATGGAATCAAGACAACACATGAACAACAGTATATTTACATGGAAAACCCAAAATCTGAAAAAAAATGGTGAGGATTAGCTCACAATGTAATATATCTAGATATAAAATATTACAATGGCTCACTGTGAGGAATCACTATCCTTAAAGGGCTCATAGTGAGAGTACAAAATTTATGGCTCATTTCCAAAGATACAAAATATTATGGCTCACTACCAAAGGTAAGAACTGATAAAGAGTGCACCTTCCTTGTGCTAGACTTTAGTTCTGGTGAAGCACACTACATAAATAACACACCTATCTACACATCTTTTCGAACTCTCTTCTCTACCTTCATGTAACTCTCGCACTTAATTCCTTATATTCCACTCTACTACCCTTCTAAGATGTCTTACATATTTAAATATATATACATCTATGCTCACTAATTAGGTCATCTTAATTAGAGCAACCTTATTTCAAATCAAAACTAACTCTATTGGCACTATCCTTAAAACACATTCATCTTCATATGTAAATAGTCAGTGTGGACCTAAGATAGATCCCTTTATCATTCATAGCACATTTCAATATATAATTAGGTCGGCTAGAGTTAGACAAAAACTCAAAATATATATGAAATCCATCAAATGTGTAACACAAAAAATTGTTAACTCATTGAGATATGCTTTAGATGACATCAAAATACTTAGCTTCAACACTGCATGATATGATAATAAAATATGAGGAATTATAGAATCTCCCAAATCAATGTACTATATGAAAGCTTACTATAGTTTATAGATTAGAATATTGTCATTCATGTCTTCCAAATTCCTTCACATATCACTATGAAAATCCAAAATAGAATGCACCTTGTAGGCTCAAAAATATGTACAATGTCTTGTAGTGATATTATTTTCTAAGATACAAGCTAGACCAAAAACCTGCCATACAGAGCTAGTGTATAAGTATAACACTATTTCCCAAACTACTGGTGACTATACATTTCCAACGATACAACTTAGTCAGTTGAAACCATGTTAGAAGATGGAATAGGTATCAAGATATAACATGTTATAAGCTTCTAATAAAATATTACAAAATGGGATAATCCATAGATTCGAAATTCCACATCAATAGACGTTCATTATCAGAGCAACTAAATACTAAAAAACATCAAATTACATTATTCGCTGGCATTAATGACAACCTCTCAATTTCCAACAGGATCTTGTTCAACATCAATTTTTGCATAGTCCTATTTTGTCACCTTCTTCATTGATTGAGAATGTACCCGATTTGATTGTGGCATCTTCATCTTCCTTGGGAAATGAGATATATGACTAATTTTAGAGACATCATCATCATTCATTCTTCCTTCCTTCAATTCCTATCCAGAATGGGAAGCATCCCTACATTTGTACTTGGTTTTGTTTCTTCTCAAAGGGAAATAATTTATTTGTCGACATTGGATTGTGTTTTTTCTTTAGGCACTTACCATTTTTGTAGGTGATTGCATATTTTGTGGGGGCTACATGGCCTCTCTATTTCCCTCTTTTGTGAGGGATATTGATTATATAGTAATATTTTGATGGATGTAGTTCTTGGGGGTATTCATGTTGAGACCTCCATAAATTACTTTAATTACTTGTACATGATTAGTATTAGATTTTTTATTATATCTCTATTTTTGAGTGGAGTTTTGTCCCTTGAGGTTTTCTCCTTTTCTCCATTTGTAAGAGATTGCATTTTCATTTGTACATGGGTACCTAAGATGGGTTAGTAGGTGGAACCCATCATATTGCATTTGCATCATTTGCATAATAACTACAGTCCTAAGTTGCACTTATAGGGGGTTTTAGTTTGAATGGGGTTATTTACTAACTAATTATTACTAAGGACCTATTCACATCATCAATAAGTTTACTTAGGAGTTAGTTTCCTAGGTGGTTCTAGAAACTAGTATTTAATGGAACCATATCTCATTAAGAGGCATGTAGTTATCTAGGCATTTAATATTTCTCTCATGCATTTAAAATTATGCATTAGGAATTTAATGTTTGCAACCAAGTTGGTTATCCAACCTCCTCTCTCCTTTCCTATATAAGCAAGGCTCTTATACATTTGTAAATCATCTCATGATTTCTATCAATATATTCAAGATCATCATTTGATCAAGTTGTCTTCTTCCTCATGGTGCAACACTTTCTTATTCATGTGGATGGTATTCTTCTGGTTGATCCTTTGAAGCATGGCTAGCTTCATTTGGGTTATTGTTCATATTTCCAACACATAATTTTACCTTCCACAATAAAAGGAGGGCCATTATATTATATTTTAGAACAATGGTAGCAAGTAAATATTATAGTCTACCCATTAAACCCATAGATAATTTCCACCCTCTAGCCCCTACTTTTCCATGCGAATTACTTTTGCATTGGATGGATTCGTTATCATAATTAATGCATTTTCCTATTTTTTTGAAGATTTTCCAAAATTTTCTACAAAATTTTAGTGATGTAAAAAATATCGCTAATAAAATTATTATTTTTTCGAAAACGTCAATATTCACCAATAGAAATTATTATTTTCTCCATAAAAAAATGAAAGATTTGTGAAAATTTAATATCTTTTTCAAGGGTTCTTTCTTAAAGTTGTCACTGAGGTGCACCTCTATTTATCTCTAGTTTACTATTTTGATTTGAGTTCATTTCTAGTTCATTTGCTTAAGTTTTTCATATCATTTACATTTCTCGACTTTGCAAGCCCTAGCTTGTTGGTCATGAACCCCCTTTTAGTCTTTAATAACACCCTATGAAACCTTATTTTCATATCTCTTTCCCTCATTTCAATCCCTAGATTGAGCTCTCCAAGGTTTCCTTTAGTGAAACTTGTAGGAAATTGGTTATTTTATTTTCTAGGTTTTACTACTATATATTGAGGGAATGTAATTTTGACGATGACATTTAGGTGTGGTATAGAAAATTGGACAATCTTGAGAAGGAAAATTTCATGCTTAATTTGGACCTACTTTTAGATACCCTTACATTATTCATTTTTCAAAAAAACATTTATAGGTCCCTAAGACCCATTATTTTTTATCTAGAGGCTCGTTTCACTTGAGATATCATCTAAGTCCTAGCAAACAATACTTAATTCATGCATATTTGGAAAACCAACCTCCAAAAACCACTAGTGGGATCCATTTTCCACCTTGGGTGAATGAGTCCACTCTAGTGGGACACATTCACCAAGGGTGGCGAATGAGTCCCTTTTGGGGGAAAATTCAAATTTGAGTGGGAATTTAATCTATTCAACTTAATTTTTTAGTGGATGTCAACCTCTTAGGTCAAAATAATGGGAAAATTAGGTGTTGATGCATATAAATACTTATTTTAGGTCATTTCTCACATCTCTTAGCCATTTTTACAAAAGAAAATTCAAAAATCAAGTATTAGGAGTCTTCCACAATAAGTTTCATTAGCATTTTCTACATTAAAGTTGAAGCTTTAGGGCAGCAAACTAGGGTTTTTGCAGGTCTTCAAGCTCACTTCTTATTCAAGATTCAACATTGCAAAGAGTTGATGATGGATTCCTATGGGGAATCATGGAGAAATCTAGATTGAGCAGATGCAACTAGCCATCAAATCACACCTAGAGACTTGTTTTCAAAGTGATTCCATCTTCCCTTTTATATCTATCTTCAAACTAAGGGTTGCATTACATTTAAATGTCATTTACATCTAGTTGATATGTTGTAGAGTTTTTTAGGATTGAAGTCTCACATCATTCAAATCACATTTACACATCTTATTTGAACACAATAGAATAGGGTTTTGTCATACTTTATATTTTCCTAGTATTCAACACATTTAAGGCTAGTTGTTTATGCATATTATTTTCCATTCAAGATTTGATTACACAATTAGGGGTTTGACCAAGGAAAACCCCCCATTAGACAACAAGTTTTAAGTTGTTTTGTAGGAATTTTCTGAGACCCATATTCGAGTTTCCATCAAAAAGTGTTGTATAGGTGACAAGGTGCAAGTCTGAGATCTAAATTTGTAGAAAATTGAAAAAGGACTTATTCTTCATGTATGACAAATGAATCCCATTTGAGGTGGTTGAAAGAGTTAACTATATATTCTAGTACCTAGTGAGAAAAAATCAATTTCTAGGCAGAAAACCTTGTCTTGGGATTGATTTGCCCAGGGTGGCGAATGAGTCCTAGTCAACCTAAAAGTCAAAATTTCTAGATTTTCAAAGTGCACAAATTTTGAATTACATCTTTCTGTTTAGTTTCATTGGCATTTTCATTAATCTTTCTAATCTTTTTGTAAACATCACTATGTTTTCAAACATTGTATATTTCATTAGTTTCACATTATTAATCAATCAATTTCATCACTTAGTTGCATTTAGATCATTTAATTTAGTCATAATTACATCATACATTCCTTTATTTGAGTGAACCACCTCAATTTTTGGGTTTTATCTCTCATTTTAGGTGAAAGACCCTAAGAGAGCAAGAGAAGCACATAGAACACCACAAAATTGATGGTTCATTTTGGTGAACCTACATATTGAACATTACATCTTTTGGATTTGCATTTACATTTGCATCCTAGGACTCAATTGCATTATACTTTGCATTGTTTTTGCATCCTGGGACTTCTTAAAATTGTATTAGTGAAACTATCATTTAGAGGTCATTATTGCATTCCATTTTATTCAATCATTACAAAATTTTGGATTTCCATTATTTATCTACACTGTACAGACCTGAACACATCTAGAAAAGTAAAAAAAATAGAAAAAAACTAAAAATACCTTTCCTGGGACTCATTCGCCACCTTGGGTGAATCAGTCCCAATGCACTTTTCGCATCAATTTTTCTAGAATTCTATTTCTTTCTTTTCATTTTTCAGTATTTTACAGTTCCTTTTTTTGTTTTACTTTAGTTATTTTTCTGTTATATCTATGGGTAAGTGCATGATCATCACGGAAAAAATAGGTCCTTAAGTGGCAAAAAAATTAGAAAAATCAGAGTTAGGAAACTTGACGTAAAAATTTGAATAAGTTATCTATATTATTTCAAAAATATGTAATAATAGAATATATAGAAAATTGAATCTAGTTTCTAAACTACTAGGTTTGTTTGAAAAAAAAGAAATCTATTTGGTGAAAATTTGAAATTTCAATACAGAGTAGTACTTAAAGGGAAAAATAAGAAGTAGGTGTCTATCTAACCACCCTAACCACAATAAAATGATAATATTTTTTATAAGATTTTAGATGTAAGTAGAGGACTCATGTCCGATGTGATGCATATTTTTGTTAATTTTTTCCAAGTAAATAATTAATTATGAATTTTATTACAAATTTTAAAAATATAAAAATCTATATGTCTGACCACCTTAACTTGGTCAAAACTTCATGAAATTCAATTTTTTTTTTTTAATCCTATAGCATGTGAAGCATAGAATGTTACGCATGTTTTGGACTCAAAAATGTGATACCATTTGAAAGCTATAGATGTTTTTAATTAGTCTATCAATTAGGACTTTAGTCGTAATTTGAATAGAAAATGAATAATAATTACTTATTAAATTCAAAGTAAAGAACAATTTATATTGGTGGAAAGCTAAGAATATCCTTTAAAAACCCTTTTTTGTTTCTTCAATTTTGGGTAAACAAAAATTCGTCAACCACATACCCATCATATTGCCACTTTTTGGCCCATCATGATCCTACACATACCCCTATATCATTCCCATAAGCATCATTTCCTTTCATGGAATTTATTTATAGTCTTCTAATTTTTGTAAGTTTCCTTTTTAGTGTTAGTTCCTAGTTCTTTTAAATCAGATTCGCTAATACATATAAACAACAAAAAATCACAAACATCAAGCCAACCTTTCAGACAAATGATTGAATTCAAAAATGCCATCTCAGCGAATCCTCTTAGTAGTGATGATGTAGAAAAGTTAGATGAAGTTATTCAGGAGTCTATCTTGCTCACTTCATCCTCTAAAGCTTTCCATGAGAAACCTAAACCAATTGACGATAACCTATCTCTCAAACCTTTTATTCATGATGAATTTGACTTGTTAGATGAAGCCCTCTAGGACTTCATCTCGTCTAGGTCATCCACTAAGGTTTGTTATGACCAACCTATAATAAAGAACATTAATGCCTCTAAATTTTTCCATGAATAGCCTATACAATTTAACGATAACTTACCCCCCAAACCTTTTCTAGTCATGATGACCCTAATATATTAGATGAATTTCTTTAGGACTTCATCTTGTCTATCATCCATTGAGGTTTTTTGTGAACAATCTAAAACTAAGGACGTTAATGTGATTCAACCTCAACTCATCTTTTACCCACCCTCACATAAACTTCATCCTTCCAATAAACCTGAGTTCATTCTATACCCACCTAAAACTGATGTGTTGCAACAATCTACTAATATTACTATGGCTCATACATATAATACCTGAAACAATCCACAACCACCATAGCCAACCTCACCCTCTTTACCTTTACCGAATCCACCTAGTGCTCCTCGCTTCCCCTCACACACAAAGGAGTACAATATTTTTGAACAACTCAAGAATACTCCTACAAATATTTCCCTTTGGGATTTGTTTTAGAATTCACCAAATTACCACACTATTCTTCACACAACCTTACAACACATTGTGGTTCCTCCTGGTAAAACTCCAAATGATGTGGCAACTTTAATACATGGAATGAATAAAGTTAATATAGACATTACTTTCCATCAACATGAGCTCCCTCCTTTAGAGTTGTGAAAACAAAATGAAGCCTTTACGATAATTTCTAAATTCAATCGAAGAGGTATCAAAAGAACCCTCATTGATAATGGTTCTTCCCTTAATGTGTGTAGTGTGAATCTCCTTGATAGATTGTGTGTTGACAAGTCACAAATAAAACTTTATTCCTTATCCATTCAAGGATTTGAAAATACAAAAAAGAAACCACTCAGTGTAATCACTTTTCCTATAACAGTTGGGGCAGCTTCTATTCAAACTCCTATTCATGTCATGCCTTATGATCTTTCATATAATCCTCTTTCAGGAAGACCATGGATTCATGAGATGAATGCAATGCCTTTGACCCTTCATCGCATAATGAAATATGTCTATAACAACATTTATCAAGTTGAAATAGACCCCAAGCATGAAAGTTTCTTACACCTTGAAAAAGGAACCACAAGTCCTCTAAATACATTAATTCCAACATCCAATATAGAACCTCTCGAAATTGAACAACAAGATGAGGAATCAGTGTCTAAATTATTTGGTGATGATTGGGGATCCTTAGAATTCATACCTTCATTTATGGGTGAATACATTGTGTGATCGAAAATATGTGCGTATTAAAATGAGATAAATACTATTCAAGCACACCAATGAAACTTTAAATCAAAGGAAAACTGATTAAACAAAGTAAAGCAAACTCTCAATGCAGCAGCTCCTTTGAAGACGTCCCATTGTCCTCTATCTCCAGTATTTTTGCCAAAGCTCTCCGATTTGTATGCTAAGCTCCACAAAATGACTACTAAAGAACGAGATTTAAAAGTAAATGCATAATACATTAAGAATGCAAGATCTTAAAGGTTGATAATGGAGGAATGTTGGTTGTTCACTTCAGCAGCATAACGATGTAATGAAGATGACAGATGGAAATTGAGGGAAGATCGAAGCTAGATTTTGACAGAATGAGGATGCTAGATGAAGATTCGATCCAAATGGCTTGTGAAAGGATTGATTTATAGATTTTCGAAGGCAAAAAGCTTAGTTGGCAAAAATCAACGGTTGAGATTCAATCTGTAAGATGAACGATATAGGATTTTCGAAAGCTTGAGAGGGAGATAGAAGGTTTCCTCTTTTTCAATTTTTCTCCTTCAGATCCGAAGGAAGGTTTCTGTTTTGAAGGATGAGTTAAAATGAATTTTCATAATTAAATAAGTAAACTTACTTAATTATATGAGAAGATGAATTTATAAATTTGCATAATTAAATAAGCAGTGTTTAATTATGTGTGAAGATGAGATTAGAAGGCCGCATAATTAAATAAGTAATATTTAATTATGTGAGAGAGATGGATTTAGAAGGCATTAAATTAAATATTTAAAATATTTAATTTAACTATGAGATGAAGAGGAGGAATATTCCATTTTTTGAATTCAAATTTTCAAATTTCGAATAACATGATAATCAAATATAAATAAATTATAGAATTTATTTAATTTAATTATGAGGAATATGGAGATGGTAATTAATTAAATAAAGTTCTTTATTTAATTAATGTAGAAGAATCATAAGAATGAACAATATAAATAAATAATTAAATTTATTTATATGTAGATGACTTTAGGAGATTAATTAAATAATTGTATTTAATTAATTACCAGACTTATTATAATGTTGACCATTTTTACGTGCATACATTTTGCCCCTCTTTGAGATGATGTTCGAGATGATGATATTTTTTTGTCGAGTAACATCATTTCAAAGAAGTTAAGGTATGGATAGAGAAGAATGGATAATGATATAAAGATAGGATGATGGAATGATGATGCCCCCTCGAGAGGATAGGCGGGTTGGACAAACACGGGTAGGCTCTCGAAATGAAATGATAAGGATAGACAAGATGATGCAAGATAGAAAGTGGATGAAGGAGAGGAATGATACGTTATGCTGAAGGTGAGCAACCATGATGTTTGATATAGCACTAGACGTTATGCACCAAGATATAAGGACCAAGGAATGTGTGTCTCGTTCCCCGGTAATACAACCTTGTCTAGACGTATGAGGAAGTAGACTTAGAGCATTAAAGTCCTAATGCACAAAAGGTATGATATGACCTTAGATGCAAGGATGTGAAAAGCTACGCCAACATACACAAGATATGAATATTAGTTGGAATGATACGGATTTGATACAAATGCAAGATAAAATGATAACACACACAAGCAAGCATGCACAAATGATACAAAAACAAACAAGGAATTGCCCCTGTCAAGCTGTAAACCAGATTGATTGATTGATTGATGATGATGATGATAGTGTTGTCATTGTGGGGAGCGACATGTCCCTAGAGCAACACAAGGATGGCTGATAATTGATTGATTGATTGGTTGATTGATTAGGTTTACAACAAGATAAGGATCAAGACCAAAGGATGTGATTGGATAATTTGACAAGATTAATTGACTTGATTGGTATGGATTAAGGATTGACGTGCATTTGGATTATTGTTTGGATTGATTTGATTGATTTGATTCGATGCAATGGTTTTGATGAAGATGATTGATTTGGTTGAATGGTTGAATGATTGGATTGAGGTGAGGGATCGAATTGATGAAATTGGACAAAGTAATTGGATGGATTGATTTTATTGCTTGGATTTTTGTTGGATATTTGATTTTTTTTGGATTTTTTGTGAAATGTTTTGATTTTTTTGGACTTTTGAAATGTTTTGATTTTTTTTTTGGATTTTTGAAATGTTTGGAGGTGTCAAAGGATGAAAATTTGAGTAGCCTTTGTGCTAGATACCAATGACAAGGGGAAAACCAAGTCTAGGTGCAAGGAGATAAATGGGATTGATGGATGAAAGGGTGGGTGATAGGATAAGGGATAAAAGGCTCATGATAGATGGATGGATGGAATGGATAGGTCATAGTGAATGGAATGGATGTATGCATCATAAGAGAGCAAGGATGTGATTTCCAAAGACTATGTTGCGTAGGAATAACATGCCCCATTATAGGTACAAGATAGGATTTTTCATGACAAAAAATCTTATGACAATAGGATAATGATAGGCTTGTTTGGAAGGATGAGGTATATCAAGAGATACCCAAGACACGTTTCAACATTTCGCCCCTATATCTTCATCAAGATCAAAAGAAGAAGGGTGGATGAATGGACTCAATATGATAGGTATAATGGCTAAAGATGGTAGGTAGGATGGAAATGATAAGACATAAAAAGGATAGGTTGGATAGATAAGACATTGTGCCCCCAAGTGTAAGTGACATAGAAGATCAACCTACACATGATGCCTATTTGCTAGGTTTTCATCATGGTACTTATCCAAGGCGCCTGTTTACCAGGTTTTCACCGTTGGACGAAGGAATTTCTCTTTACTTTTTTTTCTTTTCTTTTTTTTTCTTTCTTTTGAATTTTTTTTGTTTTGAATTTTTGACTTTTTGAATTTTTTGGATAGGAGAAGTGGAATATGGATAGGAGGGACTCAAGTGTCTCATTGAATGAAAGTTGATAGTCCTGCTAGGGATGGATGTCATTGCATGGACCATGTCAAGTGTCATTATGCTCATAGATGTTGGTAAGAGATGACATGAAAGGGATGGATTAGGTAGATGATGGATTATGATGTGGATGATGGAGGACAATAATGGATTATGATGCAGATTATGTAGGGAAGATGATAGGTATTATATGGGACTTATGAAAAAGATGAATGGGGAGGCTTAGCCAAAAGCATGGACCATAGGAAGATGATGGGGGAGATATGTAGGATAATGAGTGAAGGGTGGGGAGATGGAGGTATGTGGGATTGTTGTGAAATGGAAGGGAACCATGACCAATGGTTGCACACATTGTGATAAACTTTGAATCTTTTGATTGTGGATGGGGTGTAGGAAGCAATGAAGATGTTTGCTTAGGAGGTGGAGGGTGTAGTTCTTTTGGTACCCACATAGACTTAGTATTTTTATGATTTTTAGTTTGCTTGTGGGTTTTAGGAATTTGAGACTTTTGAATGGAATGAGAATGTAGGATGGAAGTGGATGGTTGGGATTTTTGTGATGTAGATGCCTCGTTTAACTTGCTTTCATTTTTCTTAGGTACCCAAACCAATTTAGTTTTGGCCTTTACTTTTGGAGGTATGGGCTTATATAGCTTTTTAGATGTATTTTGCTTTGAATTTTTGCATTGATGTCCTAAGACATGAGAACCCTTAGAATTTTTTATTTTATGGGTAGAGGCATTGAAATTATTGCTTTTGAATCCCATGGGTATGGTGGAATTGGTGGAAGCTTGATGTTTATACAATGTGTGCATTTGTTGGTCATGATTAGGAATTTTAGGGTATTTATGGATGGAGGGATAAGGGGATTGGATAATCAGGATATTAGGTGTTGGGAGTAATGGTGGTAAAGTGGATGGAGGGATATTAGGATTTGGAAGTAATGGTGGCAGAGTTGATGGTGGAAGGTGTATGGTCGCATGCTTTTGACATTTGTAGGATGATGGAGGTGGAATGGTAACATATGTTTTAGGGATATGATAGGCTTTATGATGGAAAGTGGACTTAGGATGCATGGAGGAAGTACCAACATCTTTAGATTGTTGTCCTTGGGGTGTATGTCCAAGGCCATAAGAGCGTGGAGGGACTTTGACATGTATAGGCTCCAAAATATCTTGTTCATGAAGGCCTAGACCTTTACCTTGGTGGTTCATGTTTTGGAGTGTGCAATGGACAATGGAACCAGGTGTAGGTGAAACACTAGACATGAGTTCCTTATTGGATGGAGAAGATAATGGTTGTTGTTCGAAGGAGGAACATTCATGAATGAGGGTAGAAAAACCAATAGGATATGATGGAGGGCTTGCAATGGGGTCGATAGTGGGTGATGGAGGATCATTAGGATCTTGATTAGCATTGTGTTCACTTAGATCCAAGATATTTGTTTGATCTTCTATGTGTGCTTGGGAGGTATATGTCTCATCAAGGGAAGTGGATGTTTGTGCATCATGGATGGGTGAGGTGGAAAGCTCTTGACCATGGAATGCATAAAGTTGGCTAAGAGGATCATCATGGTCTTCTTGATCATACAAGGGGTCTTGATCAAAGATGGAGGATTGATCATGAACAATATTAGGTATGTTATGAATGGAATCATTGGGAGGGTGTTGATCTTTATGTGGATGAGGGGGTAATGTTTCCTCATGTTTAGGGTTGTGCTCTTGACATACCTCATGACTTATTGGAATGGAGGTGGAAGGGGATGACTCTTGAATTGGATCAAGGGATTGTGGATGACATGGTTGGCTTAAAGGATTTGGCATGATGTTTGATGACTCTTTTGTATGTTCAAGAATATGTGTTGAATGACATGGCGAAAATTGATTCCTTGTTTGTAGTCCTTGGATCACATCCTTTCGAGGTGTAGGGGTGGAAGGTGTTGGCTTTGGATTTTGATTTTGATTGGACGAGGGTATGATAAAGTTATAGGGTGCATGTGCTAGATTGGTATTCCCCTTGTCAATGGTTGCATTAGAACATGAAGAATTTTGACCATGTTGCCAGGTAGAACTTAAAGTCACATGTGTTTGTTGTGATGTGTCTTGATAGGTTGATGTGGCATTGACACATGAAGAAGTGGATGGATAAGATTGGTATGATGTGGAAGGAGATGAAACATCAGGTTGAGGTGGCATTGGTTGATAATGAATGGATAGGGGATGATGTTGTGGTTGTTGAATTTGACAAGTGGCAATGAATTGATTGGCTTGAGCTAGGAGGTGTTGGATTTGAGGTGATTTGATTTGTTGAAAATCTTGGAAGAGAGTTTGAAGGCTTTGTATTGTTTGATGGTCTAGGGGTTTGGGTATTTGGTGAAGTGTTTGAAGGAGGTTTTGAAGTTGAGATGTTAGGTCTTTGTTTTCCAATGTGGGCATGGTGTCACACATGTGTGTAAGCTCTTGCACATCGATTTGTTCCTCAAAGTATGCAACATCGTTCATGTCATTATTAGAGGTGGTAGGAGAAGCCCCTCGAAGTCTGATTCTATGTTTTGGTTTTGTTTCATGATTTGATCTAGTGAAAGGGACTCCTTGAATGATGATCTCAGGCTTAGGTTTTGTCTCATGATTTGGCCTAGAGGGATAGCCCCCTTGGATTATGATTTTGGGCTTGTGATTAGGATTGGGCTTGTTTATGATTATGACCATTTTGACAAGTGGTGATGGTGATGATGTAGAATGATTAGATTGGATGACTTGGTTTGATTAGGATGAAATGGATAGGATGTGAATGTGTTGGAAGAACATGTAAAGTGACTTGTCTTTATGTGTTTGGTGTTTAGCTTGATTTGGAAATGTTTAAATGAATGATCACACATGCACACATATGAATCACACACGCAAGACACATAAGCAAGTTTGAATTTTTGAATTTTTATGAATGTGATTATTAAGCACACACTTAAAGAAGACACATCAACAAGTCCTAGAACTAGTCAAGTGGGTATGGCCAATTAGGTTTCAAACTAATTTGAACAAGGTTGACTAAGGATGATTTGAAAGAAAAATCCTGCCACACAGCCGGGAGAAAGGGGTAACCCACCCTTCACCTTCACTTCCCAAAGGTATAAAGTTCTTTGGGGCTTAGCCAAGAGTGATAAGATTTTAACTTCCAAACAAGCGTGTCTTTCGATTCACACTTCGATTGAGGTCGTCCCTAGGGGTGATGAAATCCCCTAGCAGGCCTCCTATGAAGGGTTTGACAAAAGCAAATCAAGTGAGGTGTTTGTGATCACACACGCACTTGACTCACGCTCACAATGATTAATTTCCCTTAGATTAGAAATGAAACGTGTGTAAAAAAGTTCAAACACTTGTTCTTTTTAAATCCCAAATCAAAATGTGATGGAAGACAGTGGTGAATTTTAGACCAGATTTTCAATATGTGATTGAAGACAATATTCGTTTTAAGAGCCCAAATCCAAATGTGTTTGCAAACAATGATTAATTTTATGCCCCAAATTGAAATGTTTGACAAACAAGATTAAGAGATTAAGGATGGAATGAGTGCACCTGGTTATTCTCGCTTTCCAAATTATTGTTGTGAGTGATATTGCTGCTACTAGAGCTCCTTATGATCACCTACAAGATCAAAAAAATAATATTATAATGCAGCAAAAGAAAAAAAAACAAACAAACAAACTCATCAGAAAATTGCGATTTCAGATACATGTTTTTAACATAGCCGAATTAGATTTTATTATTTGAAAATTTTATTGATCTCAAAAATGAAAACTTAAAGAAGAGATCCCTATTAATTTTCTGAGAGCTTTCCATAAATGTAAAGAAGTCAGAAAAATTCTCTGTTTTGCTCTCAGAAACGCGGATTTATGGAAATCACACAGAAAATGAAGATCGGTTTTTTTTCGCATTGTTGTTGACCTTAAAATTAAATCTGTAAAACACAGACCCCCATTAGAATTTAAGGAACTTTCCGAAAATGTAAAAAAATCTAAAAAATTCACCGATTTGCATTCAGAAAACCAATTTTATAAAAAAACATAAAATTACGATAACTTCTAAAAAAACAATGATACACCCTCAATTTTTTTACTGTAGCCTCTTGAGATGATACCAAAGACTTTGTAAAAATATTGTAGAAAAATTCGCCACTGTGTAGAAGATATGAAGAAATTGGTAAAACTTGCAGTTTTGTCCAAAAACTGTCAGATCTGCATCAAAAAAATCAATAAAATCTGCAAGTAGATATTAAAAACGGGGCAAAGCCCCACGGTGGGCGCCAAAAATGTGTGATCGAAAATATGTGCGTATTAAAATGAGATAAATACTATTCAAGCACACCAATGAAACTTTAAATCAAAGGAAAACTGATTAAACAAAGTAAAGCAAACTCTCAATGCAGCAGCTCCTTTGAAGACGTCCCATTGTCCTCTATCTCCAGTATTTTTGCCAAAGCTCTCCGATTTGTATGCTAAGCTCCACAAAATGACTACTAAAGAACGAGATTTAAAAGTAAATGCATAATACATTAAGAATGCAAGATCGTAAAGGTTGATAATGGAGGAATGTTGGTTGTTCACTTCAGCAGCATAACGATGTAATGAAGATGACAGATGGAAATTGAGGGAAGATCGAAGCTATATTTTGACAGAATGAGGATGCTAGATGAAGATTCGATCCAAATGGCTTGTGAAAGGATTGATTTATAGATTTTCGAAGGCAAAAAGCTTAGTTGGCAAAAATCAACGGTTGAGATTCAATCTGTAAGATGAACGATATAGGATTTTCGAAAGCTTGAGAGGGAGATAGAAGGTTTCCTCTTTTTCAATTTTTCTCCTTCAGATCCGAAGGAAGGTTTCTGTTTTGAAGGATGAGTTAAAATGAATTTTCATAATTAAATAAGTAAACTTACTTAATTATATGAGAAGATGAATTTATAAATTTGCATAATTAAATAAGCAGTGTTTAATTATGTGTGAAGATGAGATTAGAAGGCCGCATAATTAAATAAGTAATATTTAATTATGTGAGAGAGATGGATTTAGAAGGCATTAAATTAAATATTTAAAATATTTAATTTAACTATGAGATGAAGAGGAGGAATATTCCATTTTTTGAATTCAAATTTTCAAATTTCGAATAACATGATAATCAAATATAAATAAATTATAGAATTTATTTAATTTAATTATGAGGAATATGGAGATGGTAATTAATTAAATAAAGTTCTTTATTTAATTAATGTAGAAGAATCATAAGAATGAACAATATAAATAAATAATTAAATTTATTTATATGTAGATGACTTTAGGAGATTAATTAAATAATTGTATTTAATTAATTACCAGACTTATTATAATGTTGACCATTTTTACGTGCATACATACATAATAACAAAAAAGAAAGACGAGAAACAAGAACAACCAATTGTCATGTCAACTTAGAATTCAGAAAAATCTTCTCAAACATCTATCTCCTCTACTTTAAAAGAAACTACAACATACACAAATTTTTTTGATGAGATAGATTATCAACCTCCGCCTAATCTAAAATAAATGGAAATACTTTATGGAAAAGGCTATAAACTTGTGAAACAATTAGGATATAATGGAAATTGATATGGAAAGAATGAACAAGGTATTTGTGCCCCTATAGAACCTAATACACAAGAGATAAAAATTGGATTGGGATATTATTTTTCTAAGACAAAAAAGGCTACTCAACGACCATCTTTGAACATCAACACTATTACATGTCAACCAAAACAAAAAATCACAATTAAACATCTTGAATTGCTTGATATGAACTTATCACCATCATGGAAGTATGTTGATAGTGATGAAACTTTGAAACAAATGTTAGGAGTCTATGCTAACACATCCTCTACTACTCCCATGAAATGAGTTACTTCTATTGTGATAATTACCAAGCAAAAAGATAGTGATATCACTGAAGAACCATATGATCCTGAAGTTCCTAAATCTAATGCACTCCCCTTAGAAGATACAATCAATGTTACAATGGACATAGATGATAAAGAAAAATTTATTAAAATTGAGAAGTTCCTTGACGATGAAGAACAAGAGGACACTACAACTTCATGATTTTCCTAAATTTTTTGCTTGGAAATGTTATGATATGCTAGGAATTGAGCTAAAAATTGTCATACATAACATTGTTCTCACTGAAAATGCTAAACCTATTTTCCAAAAGATACAAAAAATGCACCCTAACATAGCCTTGCATGTTAAAGAAGAGCTTAAAAAACTCCCTGATGTAGGCTTCATTCGACCTATAGATTATTCTCCTTGGATCTCAAACATTGTCACAGTTGCTAAACTCGATAATCGTATTAGGATATGCATGGATTTTCAAGACTTGAATGAAGCCTCCTTAAAAGATGACTTTTTGCTTCCTAATATTGACATGATTGTGGATTCAACTGCTGGAAATGCTTTGTTGTCATTCATGGATAGATTTTTTGGCTATAATCAAATCCTTATCATTCCTCAAGATCAATGCAAAACTACATTTACAACTATTTCGGGAACTTTTTGTTGGGTTATGATGCATTTTGGATTAAAGAACGCTAGAAAAAATTATCAACAAATGATGAACATGCTATTTCATGATTACATACATAACATCTTGGAAGATTACATTGATGATATCCTTGTTAAATCCCTAACATGAGAAGACAATGTGAATTTTCTTCAAAAAATATTTGAATGAATATATAAATTTAACATGTGATTAAATATAAAAATGTGTCTTTGGCATATATAGTGGAAAAATTTTGGGGTTTGTCATCTCTCACAGAGGCATAGAGGTGGACATGAGGAAAATTGATTCCATTATTAGCATGCCACCTCCTAAGAACATTTCTTAATTATGCACATTACAAGGCCAAATTCAAGCTATTCGTCATTTTGTTGCATCTTTAGCCAATAACACATTACCATTCACACATCTCCTCAAAAGGACATACACTTTTTTTGGAATGAGGATTGTAAACATGTCTTTGAGAGTTTAAAGGAATATCTTGCAACTCCACTTGTTTTACATCCTGCAATGCCAAACAAACCGCTTATCCTGTACATAGCCACATTAGCCCATGCTCTTGCAACATTCTTGGCTCAACAAGAGGATCATGGAAAAGAACATCATTTTTATTACATTAGTCAAACTTTAATTGATTATGAAACTTGATATTCACCAATTAAAAAACAATGTTTAGCTCGTGTATTTGCTACTAGTAAATTGTGACATTATTTACTAAATTTTGAAATACAAGTCATAACAAAATTTGATCCCCTTAAGCATATTTTTAATAAAATTGATCTCTTTGGATGGCTAACTAAGTGGGTGATGTTGTTAACTAATTTTGACCTTAAATTTGTTTCAGAAAAATCAATCAAAGGAAAAGCCTTAACTGATCACTTAGCCGATGCCCCTTCTCCTCTCGCTTTACCTAATCATGACTCCTTTCTTGACGATAATGTCTTGAACACAAATGTTAAAACATAGGAATTGTATTTCTATGGATCTAACTATAGAACACATTCCGATGTTGTTGTGGTATTCATTCCGCCCTATGGAAATTATATTCCCTTGTATAAATAACACAACTTAGTATGAGACATTAGTCATTGGATTGTGAGTTGCTTTAACCATGGGTGCTAATGATATCAAGATCTTTGGTGATTCACAATTAGTAATCAAAAAAATTAATGGGACATATCAAACTAGACATGAAAAATTATCAAAATAAAAGGATCTTACAATGACACTATTAGAGAAATTTGAATCATTCACCATTGATAACATCCCATGAAAAGATAATCGACATGCAGATCCAATGGTGAGTGCAGCCTCTCTTATATCTCCACATGATCCTTCAATAGACTTCACCTTTGTTATTCACCCAATCATGAAACCTTCGATTGATACCCAATTAGAAGATATTTTAACAACTCAAGAAGACTCACGAGAATGGTATGATACAATATACAATTATTCAAAATATGGTACCATTCCTAATCCCACAACAACAAACACTCAAAATCATTTACACAAACTAGCAACCAAATACATGATCCTCGCTGATGTGTTACATACAAGATCCTTCAATGGTCTCTTACTAAGGTGTCTTAAGGATTATGAAATTCCTATAGACCTTGAACAGCCTCATGCTAGTGCCTATGGAGGTCATTTTGGAGGATGAACATTAGTGCAAAAAAATATTCATATGAGATACTATTGGTGACATATGGATACATTTTTCTTTGTTTACATGTTAAATGATGTCACAAATGTCAAGAACATAGAAATTTGATCCATGCCCCTACTCTTGAGCTCCATGCCCAAATTCCCAAATTTCCATTTTCAGTATGGGGATTAGATCTCAGTGGAAAGATTTCACCAACGTCCTCTGCTATACATACATTTATAATAACAACAACAGACTATTTCAAAAAATGGGTGTAGGCTATTCCTATTTGATCTATGAATGATGAAGTAATTTTCCGTTTCATATTGGAACACATGATTTCTCATTTGGCCTTCCTTCTACAATTGTTTTACGCAATGAAACCCCATTTAAGAATAGTGAAGTAAAGAAATTTCCTGAAACATTCAACATCCAACATCAATTTTCCACACCATACTATCTACAATCCAATGGATAAGTTGAAAGCACTAATAAGATTCTTGAACAAATCCTAAGGAAAACTATTAACAAACACCATAAGGATTGGCATACACAATTACATTATGCGCTTTTAGCTTATCGAACAAGTGTTATATTTTCCATGGGAACTACACCCTATAACCTTGTTTATGGTACTGACGCAATCATGCCCTTGGAGTTAGAAATTCCTAAATTGTGAATTGCTCTTCAAGACCTTATTAATGATGCCACTTATAAATATCAATGATTGTATCAGCTTGAGATGCTCGATGAAAAGTGCATTAAGGCTCTTGAGCATCTCCAAGCTTACATTAATCAATTACAATGAAAACACAACACTCATGCCATTCCTCAAATGTTTCATAAGGGTTATTTTGTTATCTATGAGATTCAATGCAATACTCACACTGACCATGAAGAAAAAGATAAATTCAACCCTAATTGGTTATGACCTTACATAATCGATATTGGTTATGGGTCTGGTGCTTACGTCTTAACAGACCTTGATGAAACACCCCTTAAGGAACCTATTAATGCCACACATTTGCGTTAGTATTATATCTAGTCTTCTTGAATAGTATGAATTAGAAAGCAGTGTTGTCTAAAGTTATTCAAATGGTTTCATTCTAAATAAATTTCACATTTCTTCATTCTTGTCAATTGATCATGTGTTTGTCTTGAACACTAAGGTAATTATTTAAGTTAATTTTATAATTACTTTAGGTTTCATACTATTTACCCTCATGTTATGTTAAGTTTGATCCTTACAAGAATTATAATTGTATCCAATTTAACATACTTTCTTTCATTTAAACAACATTGTATCTAAAGTGAAACTGAAATATGTTTTACATTAGATCACATCAATCATGTTAAGTCATGTAGAAATTAATTAAATAATTTTAACTAAGTTATTTAATTAATCGCATTGCCATTTAACATTAAAGCAAAATAAGAAAAATTACAACATCAAGTTCTCATATATATATATATATCAAAACTTTTATGTAGATCTTATCATCAAAATCACCAAGGTTTGTGAGAACTAGACCCCTCAGGCTCTAGTGCCTGTGATTAAGTCCCTAGACATCATGAGATAGTCGTGTGCAATCATGATCACAATCTATCAACTTTGAGTGCATATTCCAGACCCTGTAATCAACCAAGAGCCACAAAACGATCCTCTACCATGATTTAATCCCTCTCCACTCATAGTTGTGCTAGATCTACACATAGTTTCTCAACGTCTACTAAAGTTTGTGACAAATTTCCTACACTCTCAGCTCAATGAAGTCATCTCCTCATGGCTTCATAAGCTTCATGCAACCTTGCAAAAGGTATGACTGAATCTAGCTCCTCCACAATCGGTGGGGGCATGTAATTAGGGTCCATCTCCTCCTCGTTGATGGATGCAGGCACTATCTCTATGGCAGCCCGATGATAGAACATTTTCCATTCTCTTTTTTCTCTTGTGGGGTAGAAATAATACACAATTAGTAAA
Source organism: Sequoia sempervirens (assembly GCA_007258455.2). Taxonomy (NCBI): domain Eukaryota; kingdom Viridiplantae; phylum Streptophyta; class Pinopsida; order Cupressales; family Cupressaceae; genus Sequoia; species Sequoia sempervirens. The sequence goes on from VDFB02193867.1 coordinate 635,436,378, forward strand.
CATCATCATGATATATATACATATACATATACATATACATATATATATATATATATATAAAGCATCAACACTAACGTACATGCATAAAATCAAATATCATTACCTTTATCTCTAATTGGCTGAGGGATAACAACCTCATCCTTTCTAGGGGGCATGGAGGACATGCTAGCTTCTCTCTGACCATGGGTCCCAATGTCTGTTGTAGCTACTACACATCATTTGGTCACATGAGTGTGTGAGGACTCTCCTCACTCATGTTGATCCTCAATCGCTACCTTATCACCCTCACTTAGGGTTGGCTCCTCCTCATACTCCTCCTCCTCATAATCATCATCATCTTCTTCTCCTCCATCCTATCACTCATAGTCAGGATTGGCATTTGGATCATACTCATCATTGATAACATCAGTAAATATATCTGCTAGCCTATATCATACATCCTTGACCATTTCCTCTAGATCATCTCCCTCATCTGGTGCTTGTATTGCATTACCTATAGGGACATTTATGGGAAATTTAGGATCTAGTTGTGTCACCGACCACCACTCCTCATGCTCATATGTGCTGTTGATGTCATTAGCATCAAAGATTAGTGGCTGATCATGATTTGATTCATTAGAGTCACTCTGGATGACATGGTCTATAGTGAGTTGAAAGATATCACATGGCCTCTGAGTACCCCACACTAACTACCTAATGAAGAGGAATTCCCTCGATTATGTTTCCACCTACCAATTTTTTGCATAACTCACCCATAATAGAATGGATGTACAACATAGTCATGTTGTCCAGCCAAAAATCTATCCAACTACATCCTCCTCAGCTGTCTTGTGGGATCTGGCCACTCTAGTGTGACTAGATAAGGTCTCCATAGGATCTCATCCTCATCTAGCCAGTCAAATTTCACCCTCCAAAAATGTAGATCTCCATACTGCCACAAGCATCATAGAGGATAGCCAAAGGATTGTGGATATCCTATGGCTATGGCACATGGGAACTCGATAGGCTTGGTGCATGTAATATACTCAAGGAACCACACCTACAGAAGCATGTAGTGAACCATATTGTTAATCTCTCAAAACAAAATGTAGCCAATATCATAATAAAGATGTGCTAGGATACAACATCCCCAAGTGTAGATCGTCCTATGCTCTGCCATCCCACGAATCAAGTGTACTAATCCTCCATCCAGGTGTGTTTCTTGTCCACCAGGATTAAGAACTAGAGCAACCATATGCATCATAATCTGTCTCACAATAGAGGCTCACATATATCACAACATGGGAAACTCGATTTGTGCTCTCACGCGCTCATCATGAATAGGTCCATCCAAGCATTACTACATGTCCACCTTCTCATGGAATGACCGATCTCCTCAGAAATATACCCATTCTACCTGAATAGGAACTTGGAGAATCTGATATACATCCTCTCAGATGATGGTCACCTCCCCAATTAGGAGGTGAAGTTACGTACATTTGTCAGCATCCCAGTGCTCACATAGTCCCATCATCATGGTGTCATGGTATCTCATATTTGGCATCAAATATTCCCAATAGATCCCTACTTCCTACAAATGCTCTGTCTCTATTGCTGACAATGTTGGCACTAAATCTCTACGAAAGCTAATCGGTCTCTCCCCTAGCTAATGTCACAGTTAGGTAGGTACCTATCAAAATCACAACAATGTGCTCTAAAAATTTATCTAATATCTTCAATTTTTACATTATTCATCATGCAAGTGTGCTAAAGTTCATCTAGTGTGCTTTTCTAATGGCCCTAGTCACTTTAGAACCCTTTTGGGACACTTCGCAAAGAAACAAGACAATTTTCAAACAAAAGGGACACTTTGTGAAGAAATGGGACACTTTGCAAAAAAAGGGGAAACTTTGTGAACTATTTTTACAAGATCCTAAATTAACCTATAAATAAATCAAAAATCATTAAATCATTACAAAATCACCAAGCAAAAGTTATAGAATCGACTCACCTCATGGTATAGCCTGCCACATGCCACCTACTCTCGAAAGCTCATCTAGTCATGAAGGCGTGTAACCCCATCTACTCGACATATTCTCATATCACTCATCACTCTCAAGCTACAAAAAGGTAAAATGCAATAGTAAGTGACAACACACTTTCTTCTACCTCTTTTAACCTATTTTCATCTCTTTTACTTTTATGCATTAAAATAGGGTTATTTTATTTCTTAAGAGTTCATAAAGTATCTTTTCTTCAAAAAAACATAATGGGAGCTAGGAAACTTTGTGGTCGACACCTTTTAATGCTTTGAAATTGTGATTCCACACTCAACTTTATCAATCATCTATCGTTACATGGAATGGTACCTGGAAATGCCCTACGATATGATATTCCTTATTTGACATGGATGTATTGCTACCTTGATTCCACCCCCGTAAAGCAAGCAAAATCAAGGGGGGGAATACATCGACCCTCAAATTAGATTTCTAGAAGTTATATAAAAGGAGTTTTGGACAATTAATTAATTTGTGCTGCAAGATGAAGTTCCTAATGTTGTGGTTTTGCAGATAACTACATTGGGGGCTTCATTCTCTCATCTTCTAAATGAGTATCCTTTTATGCAATAAAGTTTGTTGTTTAGAGTCCTTTAGCTTACATATACATGTAGAGTTATATGGGCTAAACATGGAGGCTAAATGTGACATGGAAAATTAGACTCTTACGAAAACAAACAATTTTACTCGTAATTTGGACCTATGTTTAGATACCCCTGCATTATTCTATCTTTAAAACAACATTTATAGGACCCTAAGACCCATTATTTTTTATCTAAAGGCCTGTTTCACTTGAGAAATCATCTAAATCCTAACAAATAATACTTAATTCATGCATATCCCAAAAACCCACCTCCAAAACCTCTAGTGCGACCCATTCAACACCTTGGGTGAATGTGTCCCCTTTGGTGGGACCCATTCGCCAAGGGTGGCGAATGAGTCCCTTTTGTTGGGAATTCAAATTTGAGCAGGAATTTAATCAATTCAACTTAATTTTTTAGTGGATGTTGGCCTCTTAGGTCTAACTAATGGGAAAATTAGGTGTTGATGCCTATAAATACTTATTTTAGGTCATTTTTCACATCCCTTAGCCATTTTTACAAAAGCAATTTTAAAAATCATGTATTACGAGTCTTCCACAATAAATTTCATTAACATTTTCTACAACAAAGTTGAAGCTTTAAGGTAGCAAACTAGGACTTTTGCAAGTCTTCAAGTTCACTTATTATTCAAGATTCAACATTGCAAAGAGTTGATGATGGATTCCTATGGTGAATCATGGAGAAATCTAGGTTGAGGAGATGCAACTAGCCATCAAATCACACTTAAAGACTTGTTTTCAAAGTGATTCCATCTTCCATTTTCTCTCTATCTTCATACTAAGGTTTGGATTACATTTGCATGTCATTTGCATCCATTTGATATGTTGTAGGTTTTTTAGGATTGAAGTCATGCATCATTCAAATCACATTTTCACATCTTATTATTACTAGAAAGGGTTTTTTCATACTTTGGATTTTCCTAGTCTTTAACACATTTAAGGCTAGGGTTTTATGCATAGTTTTTTCCATTCTAGGTTTGATTACCCAATTAGGTTTAACTCCTCATTAGACAACAAGGTTTAAGCTATTTTGTAGGAATATGTTGAGATCGAGATTCAGGTTTCCATCAAAAAGTGTTGTACAGGTGACAAGGTGTAGGTCTAAGATCTAAATTTGCAAAAAAATGGAAAAGGACTGATTCGCCATGGATGGCAAATGAGTCCCATTTGAGGTGGTTGAAAGAGTTAATTTTAGATTCCTGTACCCAATGAGCTAAAACTAGTTTCTAGGCAGATACCCTGACCTAGTACTGATTCATCCAGGGTGGCAAATGAGTCCCAGTCAACCTAAAAGTAAAATTTTCTAGATTTCCATAGTGCTTTACAGTCTTCATTAGTCTCACAGGTGCACACATTCTGAATTGCAACTTTTTGTTTAGTTTCATTAGCATTTTTGTTCATCTTTCTAAGCTTTTTGCAAAAGTCACTATGTTTTCAAATATTGTTATATTTCATTAGTTTTTCATTATTAATAAATCAATTTCATCACTTAGCTGCATTTAGATCATTGCATTTAGTCATAATTACATCATACATTCCTTTATTTGAGTGAACCACCTCAATTTTGGGGTTTTATCTCTCTCCTTTTAGGTGAAAGACCCTAAGAGAGCAAGAGAAGCACATAGAACACAACAAAATTGATGGTTCATTAGGCACCCATATTGATTTGATAATAAGGAGGAAATCAATACAAAGTTGTTAATATTTAATGCAAACTAAGAGTAATGTAGGTTTACTCCTAATTCAAATTAAATTTGATTCAAATTGAAATTGATTATTGACTTTCTAATGATCTTGTGAATGTGAAAATAAAAAAAATGCTATTTGAAATTATACATATAGATATACAATAGATAAAGTACTTTTTTTAATTTTTAGCAAGATTGAACTATAAATAATACTAATTGAGAGTGAAGTGCATTATATCGAGTTTTTTTTCTAGTCTCTCCTAAAAGGTGTACCGAAATTCACACTAACAAACCTTGGTTCATTATTAGTCACAATGGATAAAGGTAGTATAAAGTGCACTCAAACCTATAAATTGGAGTAATGTTGATCTTGACTACTTAGAATTTCACAACATAAAGTTGATATCTAATAATAAGGGACTAACTAACTAGCTTGAAACCTTAGATGAATGGATTCTCAGAATCCAAATGCACAGCATCGAATCATGCATGTGTCCTAGTCCTTCAAGACCTTTGTCCTATATAATCATCCACCGAAGAATATGAACTTTCATAAATACATTTATTTTAAGCTTAGGTGCATATCTGCATTTGTTGTAAGGAGCATCATTGAGAGCTTATTATGCATTGAAGGAATGAAATTTTGATGATGACATTCAGACACCCATATTGATTTGATAATATTAAGAGAGAAGAAATACATCAATGCAAAGTTGCTAATATTTAATGCAAACTAAGAATAATGTAGGATTAATCTAATACAAATTAAACTTTATTCAAATTGAAATTGGTTATTGACTCTGTAATGATCTTTCTAATGTGAAAATACAAAATATTATTTGAAATGATACATATAGATATACGATAGATTATGTACTTTGTTTAAGGTTTAGCGAGATTGAACTATAAATAATACTATCTTTGAGTGATGTGCGTTATATATAGAGTAATGATAGATCTAGTCTTGTTGCAAACTTTGACCCGGCATGTTTCAAAGTCTCAGCTTAGCTTTCAGATTTTAGCACTCTTCGATTAGGACAAATTAAAGTCTCCATCCTTTTGACGACCAGCACTTATTCACGTGCGATCTTCGTGGGCTTCGCTAAATTACTTTTTCTCATAGAAATTCTGTTTCCCAATAAAGTATAAAGAATTTCAAAAGGAAAGTATAGGTTGTCTGAATTCAATATTGTCCTAGTATGCATGAATAATCTCTTGGAAAGGAATCCGAGAAAGTTAAATTTATTAATTCTTTATATAAATATGTCCTTTCGAAAATGGAAAACTGCATGCCCTGCAGTTTTTTTTTTTTTTTATATTTACTTTATTTTGATTCTGAATATATATTAAAAGTGAGTTATTTCAAATACATGTTAATATAATTTTAATACTTATATTTTATTAATTCATTAAACACCTTTCAACAGTCCGATTTTGTTGTTGTTACATATAATTTTATTTAAGATTTTGTGGTTGTAATTTGAATTTTTTTTGGTTGTTTATTAATTTTTTGAAAAAATTATGATTATTATTGATTAGGTTGGATGTTTAATATTTATAATTTAGTACTTAGAGTTATCTATTTAAAAATAGTTTCTGAATATTAGTTGTCATCAAGTAAAATCAACTAAGAACATCTACAAATAAAAATAACATTAAAATATATAAAAAAGTAGCACTTTCATTTCTTCATCAACATTTACAAATATTATGCTAGACATTATCAATTATTCTCTCTTATGTATTTCAATTGTGATGAAATTAACAAACAAAATTGATTAACCATCAAAGATGTTTAATAATTCCTTTTATTTAAAATGAATCCATAATGAACAAACTACATTTCAATTAAAAAGAAATCACACTAGACAAAATACCTATAAACCTCGAATCACATACAAATGGAACAATATTATCAAAATCTAGCAAATACAAATAAAATTATAAAATATCTTAATAATTCTCATCTCAACTAATTATAACTTATTATTATTTTTATTTATATTGAATATAAAAGCTAATAGATATTAATGTGTCCTAAAATATTAGATAATAAAACCCTCAATTCTTTACATATTTAGACATTGATATATAAGAAGTATTTTCTACTATGTATCAAATTATGATATTACTATTAGAATTGAACCGTAAAGTTTTATTATAATTGTCATACAGCCTTCGTACTGGAATCCTTTCTGTAAAGCACTTACCACGTGAAGTTTCCAATTATAATTGTCATACAGCCTTCGTACTGGAATCCTTTCTGTAAAGCACTTACCACGTGAAGTTGCACGTATGGAAATTTGTCAAATTAAAGTTGCTTTTCTTGCTGTAAGTATAGAAATGCGACTAAACTTCCTTCGTTCTCTCTGGTTGAGGCTGAAGCTACATATACGACAGTCTGCCCAACTGTTTCACATATTTGAGACTTCGATTTCAAAATTTCATCCTCTCTGTGTCTCGTAGGTTACAGTGATCTCTCATCAATTTTCCAGTTTGAATCATGGAAATAATGAACGCAGATGAAGTAAAGATCGATCAAGATCGATGGGTTCTTCAAATCAAGGAAAGCGTGCAAATACATGGCGACCAAGAAATAGAAAATGAGATATCTATATCCATTTTTCGTGTGCCCAAGGAGTTGCTGGCAGTGAAACCAGAAGCATATATTCCGCAGTGCGTCTCCATTGGACCATATAACCACTGGAGATCCCAACTACACAGAACGGAGAGATATAAAGTTGCTGCTGCAAGAAGATTTCAGAAGACAAGCGGTGACTGTAAGTTCGAATCCGTAGTTGAAGAGGTGAAGAAGTATGACTGGCAGATCAGGAACTGCTACGACGAATATCTCGACTATATGAAGGAAACCCTTGCATGGCTCATGGCTCTTGACGCCTCCTTCGTGCTCGAGTGCTTGCAGTTCCAAGTCAAACAGGCGGATCAGGCTCCCTATCCAATGTCTTCTCAGGTGAAGCTACTGGGCAGAGTTGCTTTTGTTCCATCTGGCAGAAGCGAAATCCGCAATCCCATTATGAGAGATCTGATGATGCTCGAGAATCAGTTACCTTTGTTCCTCTTGCAAAAGCTGCTAGAAATGCAGTCAGGTTCTCAAGATAAGGCGGAAGAAAGGCTCTGCAATCTGGTGACTCTCGCCTGTAAAGAATGGTCGCCATTTATTTTGAAGATGCGGGATATTTCAAGGCTGCGTATAAGAGAGAGGGGTCACATATTGGAGGTGCTCTACTACTCTATTGTCCCTGTAGCGGCAATAGACGATACCATTTCCAAGAAGAATGAGGAGGAGAATGTCCCATTGCGGGATTCAACCTACTTAAAGCGTGCTCTGAGAGCTTTATGGAAGGCTCTCTCCTCGTTAAAAATCGGCCTTGTTCACCTTGTCTCAGCACTCCCTGAGAGTATCTTAAAAGGAAGGCCCGTCCAGTTGGTGACACAGTTGTGCAGGCGTCTTTTTTCCGCCTTTAAAACTCTTTCAAATAACCGCAAAGATGAAACGGATGAGGAAAAAGATGAGGAGACAGGATATTCCTCTGAGAAACTCCTCCTCGCGACGAACTAGCGATTCCTTCCGTCTCTGATTTATACTCAGCAGGAGTAAGATTCCTTCCAACCGAGGGAGACCTTACCACAATTCGCTTCGACCCCACCACTGCAACTCTTTATCTTCCCAAATTGAGGCTGAATCCCAACACAGAAATCGTTCTCAGAAATCTATTGGCGTTCGAAGCCTCGGTGGTTCCCGGTGCTTTGATCTTCACTCGCTACATTGATTTCATGAACAGCATCATCGACGAAGACGAAGATGTTCGGATTCTGAGAAAGAGCAGGATTATCTACAATCACCTGGCAGACGACGGGAAAGTAGCAAGCCTGTGGAACGACAGGGGTAAATGCGTCAAATTGACTCAAGTTAAATATTTGGACCAAGTTATAGCGGATGTCAACAAGCATTATAACAAGAGATGGAGCGTTGCTGTGAAGGATTGCATAAGAAAATACATATTCGCCTCATGGAAGCTCCTCACCGTTCTGGCCGCAGGGATACTTTTGCTTCTCAGTTGCTTAGAGGCCTTTTGTTCCGTGTATGACTGTAAGCGTTGGGTGGAGCGACACTAGTCTTTTGCAGGACTAAGTCAGTCATCTCAATAACTAAGTACTTTGAAATGAAACATCAGCCTTAGGGTGGAGATCTTATTACATTGTTGCGTATTAAATTCTCACCGAAACCTTACAAAACACATCTAAAACTATTATTTGGAGAGAAAGGAGGTGCAATGGTAGTAACATATAAAATGTTGTGAGGAGGTCTACTACTAGCACTTGTATCAAAAGAAGGTTTGAGGATTATGTCTATGAAAACTATATGTATGTTAATATGTTAAGAGAGTATATGTTTGTGCATGCAAATTTTAGTTATATGTAGGGTGGATTAAACAAATAATAATAAATGTTAAATAATGGAATGAAATAAACTTCGACAAATCTAGATTTTTTTCCTTAAAGAAATTAAGTATTCTTCATAATGAAATATTTGCATATGGATTTAAAACATAAAGCAATGCAAATGGAAAATGAAAGTTGCAACCAAATTGATAAAAAATACTCTAAATGGAAATAGAATGTTCTCAGTTGTGAAATCAATATTTATCTGGCTTTAATGTGATAAGTGAGATTTTGGTGGCTTTCACCTGATATTTTGGAGGATTTTACCATTAAATAGTAGATTATTTACCATTAAATTACAGCTGAAACTTGTTTTCTAATGACTCAATAATGGTTTATAGGCATGAGATTTGTTTCAGGCTCAAATCTCACACTATGTGTAGCCTATCAACTAGTTAATAATTTATAGGTCTTGATATAACAATAGATTGCAAACCATGACATGAGTGATAGCATTTACAGGTCTTGGTAGAACATCAAGTGATGACTCTTGACATGACTCATTGTAGCAATCTTCGATGTCATGTCCATCAACATTTTGAATATTGAATTTTGTTATTTAAAAATTAGTTAGATTTGCAACAAGTAATATAGAGTTGATTATTAAATAACATCTAAATTTTTTGTTGATCATAAACATATTCTTTGAATTAAAAAAATTAATTTACAGTTGATATTGACCATTAACATTTTTTATTTGTAGTTGGTGTTGACCTTTTGAAGATGAGCTGGCAATGCATAGAGTAGGATCCTACATAATAATAAAATTAGAAGTGGGTATTTCTTTTCCAATTACATATATTGTTGATGATTAACATTTATAACTTGTGGTTGATGTTGACCCTTTGTAGATGACTCTATTATGCTTCGAGTAATATTCTACACAAATATTATTAAAAGTGAATTTTTTCACCAATTTACATATATTGTTGATATCCTATTTTGCATACTGGTTTGATTAGGTTAATTGTTGAACATTTTCAAATTATGTCGGCCCCTGCTAAGTTGGTTGCTTCCCCAGAGTCCGAGGAGGATGACACTAAATCTAGTTGTTCGAGGAATTTTCCCAATTTGAGCCTGGTGAGGATGGTCCTAAGTTCGCCCTCTGTTCAGACTGGAAAGAAAAATCAAGTCCATAATCCCTAGTCTATTAAAGCCTACCTTGCTTCTAAGCCTGGAAGCTCTACTGTTAAAAACCTTGTCTCTTATTTTTAAGACTCTCTTGATTCTGAGGATTCTGGAGCTAACAATAATTCGTCCTCTGCTGTCTCGTTGTAGAATAGAGATGTTAGAATTGGTTCCCATGGAGCCTCTGACCCTGCAAAAAATTGTTTCAATCTTGATAGGGAACCCTCTGCTGACTTCCTGGGAATAGCTAGGAATAATGTGATGGACCATTTTAGAATGTCGAAATTGGTCTTTCATGAAATCAATGAGCTGAAAATAAAAAATTGGGCCCTCTAGAGTAAATTGGAAGAAATGAGAGATAAGGTTTTTGTGTTAAGCAAGAAGGATGAAGAGCGTAAAGATCACAGTGCCAGTAAAGAGATCCAGGACAATGTGGCCAAGGAAACAAGGATTGAAATTGATTTGGAAAAAATGAAAAATACTATGAAGATGATTTCTGAACAAAACAATAGGATGGCAAGACATAATTCCATCATTATCAACACTATGACTAAAAAATTGGACAAAGCTCAACAGGGATCCTTGCTGGTTGACTTGGAAGATGTAAAAGATAAAAACCAAGAAGAGGACATTGGGATTTCTAAGAGAACTAGGGCTAATTTGAAAAGGAAGGCACCTCCAACCCCGCAAATGATTCAAACATTCAAGAAGGTTGTTCAGGATATGCAGAACTTGGAGGCAGAGGCTAAGTCTGTTCTGAGGACTCTGGGTTAGCTGCTGCTGGTTTTTTGGCTTGCCTTCTAGGTGGTTTTTTGATTGACCTTCCTGGTCTTTTGTGGTTGGCTGCTACTTTTTCAGGTATTTTCCTTTTTTGTAGCTTGTTTTTTCCACTAGACTTTTTTGTCCTCTTTCTTTTGTTGTAAACTTGGTGGTTTTGGGTCCCTGTAAAACCCATTTTTTCCTTTATCAAAAGCATGTATTACTTGTAGTTGATTCTGGCCTTTTGTAGATGAGTCTACCATGCATTGGAATAAGATTCTACACTATTATTTAGAAGTTAATATAGTATGAAAAACATGATGTAATGTAAATCAACTAAAGAAAATATAATTTAGATGAGAAGAAAAAATCTCTTTCTATATTGGGCTATGACTATCAAGTGTCCACCTAGACACACAAAATATTTGAATGAGTTAGTTGAGAAATGATTTTTTGAGACATGTATATTTCGAACTAGGCAATGAGACATGTATATTGTGTACCTTAGTTTTCATATTGAGAATAATTGTAAGCATGCCTCCTTTTTTATGAGAATTGTGTATGGGTTCTTTTGCATTCTTTAGTTCCACTCAAAGGAGAATTTTCCTTTAATAGGAAGACAATTTATCAATTTCACTCTTGATACAGCTATAAATGTTAGTCATTGTCTTTCCATTTTACAAATATAAACTATTTCATTTTGTGGTGTTAGGCCTTGAGGTTTATCTATAGTAATTTCCCATACCTTGGATAGTTGTTTTTTCCTATGATTTCCTAGTGATATATGTATTATAAGTATATTTTTTCAGCCATTTTGGTTTAATGGTTTCCCATTATAGTTGTCCATCCTTTCTACAACATACATTGGAATATTTGGAGGTTTACAAGAGATTATGAAAAACAACAATCTCCCCATGAGATCCATTTAAAAGGTCTTTCTTGAGACCATAAGTTTATTGTTTACATGATTAGTTGGTCTATGTATAATATTAATTATTTTTAAAGTTGGTAATTATTAACTTCAATGTTTGACTTAGTTTTTAATAATTTTAACACTTATTGCAATTGGATGCTTTATTAGTTTTGACATTCTTCTATTGTGTAGTCTCAGTAGATCATTTGTGGAAAAAAGGTGCATTGACTTACCAAGTTCTTATTTTTCAGTTTCTTGTAAGTAGTTTTTTTTTATGTCTCATTAACATCTCCCAATCTTGTTGTGTTTTTTTTATTACATATGTTTTATAATGTTTCACAAAAAAATGTTTTTATTAGAGTGCCACCTTATTGACAAAAGAATGTTTCTAATGTAACAACTATAGTAAATTGTTCCCATAATATTTTGCCACTTGAGAGTGGTGTAGAGATAGTTTTTTCCATGATAGGTGATAGTTTGGCTAAATCATCTATTAGAATTATAGATACTCCATCAAAATAATTTTGTTGGTGGGAAATACTTTAGATAGTGTACCATGTATTTTTAGTAGTATCTTTCACCCTATGAAGCTCATTTCATCAATGAAGATGTATTTTATGTCCTTCATCTCTTCATGAAATGTTGTTAGTGTATATCCCTATGGTGGTTTCACTTCTTTGATTAGAATCCTAAGCATTGAATGTGTAGTTGATACATATGTTACATGTAAAATTGTGTGTAGAGCTAGGGACAGTATTTGGTTCTTTTGTTGTAGTAGCCTACTTTCAAACACATTTATTATGCAAAAGATAAGGGAGGATTTTCTAGTTCTTGCAGTTCTTTGAATGGCCATATTCTAGGTTTTCCTTAAGGAAAAATATTTCTAGTTCTTTGTAATTATTATAAGTGCTAGTTTTTTTGGTGATACTGTATAGTTTGATACATTGAACCTAATGGGAATGTGTTCATCCTAGTTGAATATTTTGTTCATGTTATCAAAATCATGCCTACAAAGTATTTGGAGTTCATCTAGATTAGCATTGTTAGTAAGTCTCATTTGTGACAATTTCTATTCATTAATTTATGTTGTGTTTGTCCCATTATTACTATCTTCTATTTATTTAATGTTAGTTTCTATTTTACTTGTATTGTTGATATATCATACATCACATTTATCTATTCTCAATTATTTATTATTAATATTATTTATTCTTTAGTGAAACCTATGCCAATTTATATGTCACAAAATGCGTGTATAGGAGTAAATTGAGCATAATGTTTTAAAATGTTATAAATTTATTTGAAATAGGATAGAACTTTGAAAAAGTATTGAGAATTGTTTTTTAGTTAATTTCTTTCAATTTATGTCCTTTATAACATGTAGCATAGGAGAAGGGTGTTGCAAATTCAAAAACTATTATTGTTTGTAATTTTGGAGGCTATTGTATATATGTATCAAAATAAAAATATAGATCAAAATAAATATTTTAAAAGAACCATCAAAACCCTCAAATTTACATCAAATGTGGCCTTGAATTAAGAAAAATTATTCAAAATGCATAAACAAAACAATACAATTTTACCAAACAAGTTGAATCTAGATGTTCTCATAATGTGGCAATGTGGTTGCTCAAACTTGCAACATGAAATTGTGATAATTAAGGATCATCCTCTTCAAACTGGCTCATGATATTGTAGATGTATAAGCTGGGTAGGATGAAGATCAATAGTTGAGATCAAATGATAGATGAATGGATAAGATTAAGCTGGTTGGATAGTTGAAGGATGGGTGGTGGAGGATAATTGATAAATATTTAATTTGATTTTGATTTTTTGGAGATGGGAATTAGTTATGAGATGGGTGGTGAGGAATAAAAATAATTTTAAATCTATATTATTCTTTTTTAGGTTCTTATGTGTGGGATTTAATAAATCAAAACATATAGAAAGGGGACATAGATTGAGAATTGGGACATAGGAAAATGATTTAGGACTTAGGAAAAATAGATTATTATTTAATGGGAAATGGATGATTAGGATAAATGATGGAATTATGACTTGGGATATTTTAGGTTTCTACATTTTTCTCCTCTTTGAGATGATATTGCAATTGTGTCACCAAAAAATGTATAGTTGGACATTTTTACACTCACTTGAGTCTCTCTCATGGACTTTGGCTTCATTTTGCCTCGATTTCATGTTATAATGTGGTCAACACATTCACATTAGGTCTTGGACCCTTGGGAATTCTAGGATGTCTTGTAAAACTATTGTGAAGTGTTGTAACCCACTTTCACACTTTTCTAGGACCCTTTTATTATAATTCACTTAAATAACCCCTTTTTATCACTAACCAAGTCTTATTTCAAAGTGTTGTAAAGAGTTGTAACTCTCACGCTTTTCTAGACTCTTCATCAATAATCTAAGCTTTCCTTATGTTTAAATGACCCTTTAATACACTTTCCAATCATACTTAAGTGTTTTTTTAGAATATTCCTATAAACATTATTAAATGCATTTTAATTCTCAACACCCAATAAAATTTACCTATTGGGACCAACTCGCCACCTGGGGTGCCTTAGTCCCACTAGCCACAAAAATCAAAATAATTTCAAAATCCTAGCGGGATTTTATTCTTTGACCCTTGGCATTGGCTTGTGATGTGTTATTTTTGAGAAATTTAGTAAACTCAAGTATAAATAAAGGGTTTTCCTCTCATTTTCACCCCAATTAGAATATTGCATTCATAATTCTCAAGCATTCAAGGCATAATCAAGCTTCCATTGGAGAACTTAATTGATATCTTCAGATTTCAACATCAAGGGTTTGGTGAGTTTATGACATTGCATATTATTCATTCATCATTCCCTTTCTATTTCATTTTACTAACTAAAGTTTGATTACCAAGTTGGGGTTTTACCAAGGCAAACCCCTACACTCTAACCCTTAACCCTTTTCCCGCTCTTTGCATGTGTGTTTGCAGGTCTTGTATGTAGAATTTATCAAAGAGAAAAGTGTTAAAAAGGTGTTTGAAATCTGTCAAAGTCATCAAAGTCAACAAAGCCCTAATTGAAGCTTGGAAACCTCTTTCAGCCTGATTTTTGTATAATCTAAATCAGACACCTGTTAGGAAAGGAAATTCAGACTAAAGGCTACAAAATATTGTCCCAAATTTCTCGAGATTCTCAAGTGGACTAAGTCACCATTTGTGGAAAATTAGTCCCATTGCTAGGCTTGAAAAGTGGTTTCTACATTTTTGGATACCCATTTGGTAGATTCATGTTCTAGAAAAATCTCCCCAAAACTAGAATAAGTCGCCTAGCTTGGCACAAGTGTCCCAGTTAGCTTTTCTAGTCAATTCTATAGGATTCCAAAGTCTCTCTGCATGAGAATTCGGATTCTAGGTGCACCTCTCCAATGTTGTTTAATTATGTTGTTTTTACTTGCATTCTTAGGTGTTTTTGCATACATCACTATGTTTTCAAACAACTTGCATTTTTTAGGTATTGCATTAATAATCACCTTTCTTTCATTAGTTTATTTCATTTAGACATTTCATCTAGGCATATTACATCCATACTTGCATTGATTTTTCATATAAACATGACACATTTTGGCTCCATTTCTCTCCTTTTAGGTGAAAGACCCTAGAAGAGTTAGAGAACCCTTGGATACCACAATCAGTGTCCACATTTTGGTGAACCTCACTTTTTAACATTCTCTTTCTAATTTCAAGTGCATTTACATCCTAGGTATAACTTGCATCAACATTGCATTAGGTGTTGCATTGTTTAATTTACATCCTAGGGTTTGGAAAAAATGCATTAGTGAAAAGCTCACATAGCTTGCATTTTTACATTTTATTTTATTAGAAAATAATAAAATTCTACCTTTTCATACTATAGTTGCATCTGCAACTCTAAAAAACATTAAATTGCATCCCAAATCTCTAAAAAAACTCAAAAAAATCATCATTGGGACTAATTCGCCACATAGGGTGACTTAGTCCTCCTACACATTTCCTGCATTTTTTTTTTGATATTACATTTCTATTATAGTTTCCATAATTGTAGTTATTAGTATTTTATTGCTCTTAGTTTTAGTGCACTTCAATTAGAAACCTATGCATGAGTGTTTGGTGTCCTATTGCTATTACCTTAGTGATACAAAGCTCAAGACTCATGTTATCCCACAATAATACACTCATTTTGGATCTTGGATTGTCTAACGCTTCCACTCCTAGTATTTCAACTAGTACACTAGGCATGGATCCTACATTTAGCAACTCTTTTCCTTCCAACAACATGTAAGTTGACACACAAAATTATCACATACCGTAAGACAAAATCATTAACATTCACGAGGACTTAGTACATCTACAACATAACATGTGTCTTGAAAACATTTCAACCACTGCAATTCTTGCTATCGAAAACATCCATCCTCTGCTTCAATGTAACGAAGGCTTAGACATTATGAAACAAGTTGTTGAGATATACCATAAACATATTCCTTCCACATCTAGTACATCTCAACCAACAAACATTGTGGTTAGTCAAGGAGGACTTAACACTCCTCCTCCTTCCACAGTAGCATCCATACCTACCTATAGCACTCCCCAAGTCACAGTCACAATGAAATAGGTTAGCAATGTGATTCCTTCCTTGAATATTCCTACTAGCATTCCTAATTCCTATGTGGCATTGCATGTTCTCTCCTCTTCCACCATACCATCTATAAGCATTTCATTCAATTTCCCTACCATGACATACACTTCATCACCACTTTCCCTTCCACCTCATACCACTTACACTGACACTCTCATCACATAACTTTTCCAGACCATCTCCTCCATGCAAAAACAAATATCCACCATCAACCAAAACCAAAATGGACCACCCACCTATTATGTCTGAAGCATCCCACTATCTTTAGAAATCCTATGAACACCAATGCCAAAAGGAATATAGATGCCTAGATTTGTGAAGTATGGAGGGAAGGTCGGTCCTTCAAACCATGTTAATTTTTACACAACCTTATGTAGCGACTTCTTCCTTGATGATAAATTGTTTGCCAAACTACTTCCTAGGACTTTAAAAGACACTGTCTTAGAGTGGTTTTCATCCTTACCAAACAATTTAATTCGTTAATTCAATTAACTCGTTGATGCATTTATAAATAATTTTCAAGTGCATATGAATGCAAAGAAGACCTTCGTCGATTTGATGCAATGCAAACAACATGATGAAGAAATGATAATTGATTTTACCTCATGATACAAATCCCTTTACTCTCAAATCAATGTCAAGATTCCTGATCCACATCTTCACAAGATGTTTATTGAAAATTTACGAACTCAACTTCAAGATAATCTCAAAATGATGAAATTCCCCTCCTTTATGCACTTCTGTACCACCCTTTGTAATTATCACAATTCAATTAGTAGTCATGATGCAAAGACCACTTCTAACCAAACTAAAAAAATCTGAACATAGCACTTCAAACAATTCACAACCATTTAGAAAAAAAAACAAAGGATTTTTATAGTTCAATCCCCCTCAACAACCAACTCAACCCATCAACAACCAAGTAGCAGTCGTCAAAACCATGATACCTTATAATTATGGAGATCCCAAATGACAATTTACACCTTTACTAGACACTTTTCATAATACAATGTCCCAAATTTTGCAACAAAAATGACTACCTTACCTACTATTAAACTAGTCGATCCTACTCAGCCTTTACCTCCAATATTTAAACCCAATGGTTATTTCCATTACCATAGACAAAATAGACATGACACAGAAAATTCTAAGCATCTTAAATACCTTGTGCAAGACCTTATTTATTCTAGCCAACTATCCATTTTAAATGTTAATGTTAAAGGAAATAGGTTTGTTGCCACACCGAATCAAAATTTACAAATTTTTACTAATCCAATGCCAAAACATAATGTGTCATTTGTCAAAGCTAATTAAACTCAGAACAATTATGTGATGATTGTTCATACAACTATTGGAACTCCTGATCCTATTCCACATACCACTACTATTAATCCCATGAATGAAATGGTAGGTGTGATAAACGTTATCCCTCATAAGGGCCAACCTAACAAATCTCTTGATCTTACTTTTTCCTCTAAGGAAATCCTTCCAAATCTTCCCGATGGTCCTCTTTACATAGCCGATCGTATTTATGATAAGAATATGATCACTAAGGAATTTTTGGTATTATATGTTCGTTATCAAGATGATTATGACAAACTGAGAGCATGGATTAAAATACACAATGGTTTTTTCTACCCTACGATAGGATCAATCATCCTTCCATTACAAATAGGACCTAAAACATTGGATGTAACATTCTCTATCATTCCACAGTCGGATCAGTTTTCTTTGCGGCTAGGCCATCCATGGCTTCGCTCAATGAAAGTTGTCCTTTCAGACATACACAAATGTTTAAAGTTTTTGCTTGATAATGACATATTCACTATTTACCATAGTGGCTTTAATCATTTGTATTCTAAAGTAAACTTCTCCTTATAATATTTTTGGCCTGAGCCCATGGAACCTATAACACCTCGCAAAGACTTATTTTTCTTACCAAAATTTTAAAGCAAAGAAAATTGTTGAATTGTCCCTCCGCAACACGTCCCCATCCACTTCCAACACTCCTATCCTTGATGAAACAATGCTTCAACCTGAACAAGAACCAACCCCTTAAATAAATCCAACACCCGAAACTTCCCCCACATCATCTAAATGACCAAGAGAAAATGAAAACAACCCTGTCTTGTCTCCTTGTATAAAAAAAGTTTCTAAAGAAAAGGAGAAAGTGGATGAGAAACCTTCCATGGTGTCTTATGTTTCTCACCTCAGGGAAGAAAAGAAACCATTGTTTGATCAACCCAATCCTTCAAACACACAACTTGACAATAAAACCAAAAGAAATAAAGGAGCTAGGGA
The DNA here is from genome assembly GCA_007258455.2 of Sequoia sempervirens. Lineage (NCBI taxonomy): Eukaryota > Viridiplantae > Streptophyta > Pinopsida > Cupressales > Cupressaceae > Sequoia > Sequoia sempervirens. Next base: position 635,454,935 of record VDFB02193867.1, read on the forward strand.
GCGTAGGCGTAGACATCATGCCCTTGCTCGCCAATTATAAAATGAAGAAAACAAAGAAAATCAAAATCCAAACTTGACAGAAGCAATGCATGATGACCCTCCTCCCCAATCACAATAAAACAATCCAATACAACAACTCAAACTCATGATACACCCTTCATTGGGAGTTGCCATCTATCCTCCTATCATGATTAATCTAGATGACAATGATGAGATAACTAAAATCGATGAGGAGGTGCATAATGATATGAAGACATTATTTTCCTCTTCCATGAGCTTAAATGACAAATCTCCAACAAGTGTAGAACCTGGTACTTCCCCTAGTTCAAAACTCGCACTTGTCCCTCTGGCTAGTTGCCCACCCTCAGCACATCATGAACATGATTGGGAGGTAGATGACTTGCTTGATAGTTGACTCACCTTTTCCTTACTAGTCTTTTGCATTTTCTTTTTCTTTCTCTTTTTTGTGTTTTCCTATGCATAATGTGTTCCCCGGTAACATGATGTTTGATGCTCTCCTCTCTTTGTGACATTTCTCTATTTGTACCTTCATTCTTCTATATGTCATACATCACTTTCACGTTTTCCTTTTCTTTTTCTTTTTTCTTTTTCTTTTGTTTCCCTTTTGGGGATGATGCAAAGTGTTGAGATTCCCTATGTCTCTTCCAGGTTGAACCAAAAGGTCTTTCTAATTTATGTTTCACTTATGTTTTGTGTTTTCCTTTTGGGGATGATGCAACTTGTTGAGATGCCTTATGTCCCTTCCATGTTGACCCAAAAGATCTTTCTATTTTATTTTTCGCTTTTGTTTTGTGTTTTCCTTTTGGGGATGACACAGAGCGTTGAGACGCCATATGTCTCTTCCATGTTGACCCAAAAGGTATTTCTATTTTATTTTTCTCTTTTGTATTATGTTTTCCTTTTGGGGATGATGCAAGGCATTAAGACCAAAAAGTGTCTCTCATGTCGACCCAAAATCTTTTCCTTTCCTTTCACCTTTTCATTTTCTTTTTGCTTGTGTTTTTCTTTTGGGGATGATGCAAAGCATTGAGACATACTATGTCTCTTCCATGTTGACCCAAATGCATCATTGTTTTTCTTTTTCTTTTTTTTCTTCTTTGTGTCATTCTTCCAGTTCTATGTATTTGGGTAATGACGATAGTTTTGATCTCTTTACAAAACATTGCAACAAAGAACATACTGACCCCAAATCCATAGATCCCTTATGTGTTTTGTGTTTTCATTTTGGGGGCAAATCCTTTCTTTTATTTTTCCTTTCTCTCACATGATGTAGCCTTACTCAAAAACGTATGACTTGGCATAGGGGCTTTCCAAGTTGGATCTTATGTCTTCTTTCTTCTTTTTTGAATTATTCATTTGCTACTTTAAAGTAATTGCTCACATAACAATGTGTAGCAATTCCTTTAAAGTGGGGGCATACATTGGCACAATTCATTTTTATTTTTTTCTTTTTCTTATTTCTTAGCGTAGCCTTGTTACTTCATATGATGTGTTTGTTTCTTTGTGGATGACATTTGGTGTAGTGTCCTTCATGAGCATGACCTATCTTAGCATATTACATTCCTCTTAGTGGCTTGATGTGACACACTATCTCCCTTAAGTTGTGAATATTTTATTCTTTGATTGATCGTCTCTTGGAGACATTAGACACAATGTTCCCTAAGTTAAATACCTCACATGAACTATGCAATCCTCCTTTAAACATCTTTAGAGTGTTGCATTTTGCATTTTTTATATCATGGACACCTTGCATAACATAGCTTGCATGGCTGTAGTGCTATCACATTTTTGCATGAGTATTAAGCATACGAAGCTTTGCTTGTCTCATGAATCTCAAAATGACATTTTCCTTTGGCGTGCCTTATTAAAGTTATCAGGAGTCATAACTTTGATATTTTTGAGTGGGAAGCCCATTCTAAGGCATGAATTTTCCCCATAGCCACCTACGTGTGTTTGAGTGCATACCAACCATGAATTTTTTTGCCTTAGAGTGAGTACACATTTATTTTATTTAGACAAACAACCTAGATCTGATCCACAATAGGATGTACAAATGATCGTTCGAAGCTTGATCTAACTTTCTTTCCTTTCGACTTCCCTCTTTCATTCTTTTTCATCATTTTCATGTGTCTTCCCTTGTGGTTATGTTTGGTTTACCATGAGATCTTCATCTTGAGGACCTAATCATCCCTCTTGATTATTGCTGTCACATCTCACCAACATGAGTGCATTTTGATCTCTCTTGATTGTTGTTGTCTCATCTTCCTAGCATGAGTGTAGTCAAATCCCTCTTGATGTGAATGTTGGGCTAATTTAGTGTGAATTGAAAGAAATTTCATCCTCTCACTAAAGTGGGGGCTTAATGTGTCACCAAAAAATGTATAGTTGGACATTTTTATGCTCACTTGAGTCTCTCTCATGGACCTTGGCTTCATTTTTCCTAGATTTAATGTTGTAATGTGGTCACATTAGGTCTTGGAAAACTATTGTGAAGTGTTGTAACCCACTTTCACACTTTTCTAGGACCTTTTTATTATAATTCACTTAGATAACCCATTTTTATCACTAACCAAGTCTTATTTTAGAGTTTTGTAAAGATTTGTAACAAACTCTCACTCTTTTCTAGACTTGTCATCAATAATCTAAGCTTTCCTTATGTTTAAATGACCCTTTAATACACATTCTAGTCATACTTAAGTGTATTTTTTAGAATATTCCTATTAAACATTATTAAATGCACTTTAATTCTCAACACCTAGTAAAATTTCCCTAGTGGGACCAACTCACCACCTAGGGTGACTTAGTCCCACTAGCCACAAAAATCAAAATAATTTCAAAATCCTGGTGGGATTTTATTCTCTTACCCTTGGCGTTGGATTGTGATGTGTTATTTTTGAGAAATTTAGTAAACTCAAGTATAAATAAAGGGTTTTCCTTTCATTTTCACCCTAATTAGTCTAGTGCATTCTTTTACACATTAGTTCACTTCCATTCATAATTCTCAAGCTTCCATTAGAGCAATTCATTATATGTCTTCAAATTTCAACATCAAGGGTTTGGAGACTTTATGACATTGCATTTTATTCATTCATCATTCTCTTTCTATTTAATTTTATTATCTAGGGTTTGATAAACAAATTGGAGTTTGACCAAGGCATACCCCTATACTCAAACCCTTAACCCTTTCTCCCCTCTTTCCATGTGTAGACATGTCAAATTGACATCATGCATATTTAACTAATTCATATTCGCTCGTCAATTAAATAAACCAAGTTTAATTGATTAATCTCCTAAGGTCATCCATTTAAATTGAATAAATTAAATTTATTTAATGTAAGCCTATCATCATACTTTTAATTAAATAAATCAAACCTTTATTTAATTAAATCTGAAATCACCTTTCATCTCCCTTTGATTTAATTTAAATCCCTAAATCTAAGTCAAATGGGTCAAACACCTAATCCTCATCTTAACTAATCTAATTTATGATTAATATAATCTAACCACCCATCACATCCTCTAGTTTTTCCCACTTGCACCAATAAAGCATTGTAATTCATTTATAAAATCCTCATTTTCCCTCAACAAAGCATCTTTTGGGAATATTCTCCATGTTTGAATTTGAAAAAGCAAGTTGACTTGTCCCTTCCAACATGGAAATAACTTCTCTCTTACATGTCCCCCACTTAGCATTTAACTCTCAAATTCAAATTTGAATCTCCCCCTCTTTGACACATTGACCAAAATGTGCTCATTCTTCAAGCCTATCACAGGATGACAAGTGGCTTCATCTCATTGGTCAAATCTTTATCCCATATTAATCTCTTTTGAGCACTCTTCCAACTTGAAAATCTATAAATGAAAGCTTCATTCTTCAACAAATCATCCACAATCCTCATGCAAAGTTACTCTCTTCACATAGAGAGCTAATTTTGTCCATCATCATTTGCAACATCAAGCTTGTCAAGGGTTGGGAAAGGGCTACTTTTCAAATCAAAGTAGCACCAATCCACTATGGGATAGATATGTATCTTTCTTTTATGCTCTCAATTAATTTGTGTTGTTATCTTTTTTATAAAAGTATGATGCATTATTTCATAGGATCATTTAGTGAGTTTGCATAAACTAATCCATGCTAATGAAGTTTAAGCTTTGTGCAGATTTGCAGGGTGCTCACAACATGTATGTTTGTAGGTCTTGTATGCATATTTTTCAAAGAGAAATGTGTTAAAAAGGTTTTTTCAATCTGTCAAAGTCATAAAAGTCAACAAATCCCTAATTGAAGCTTGGAGACCTCTTTCAACCCTTTTTTTGCAAAATCTGAACTAGAAAGTTATCAGGAAAGGAAGTGCAAACCGAAAGCTACAAAATCTTGTCCCAAATTTCTTGAGATTACCAAGTGGACTAAGTTGCAATTTATGGTGAATTAGTCCCACTGCCAAGCCTAAAAAGTGGTTTCTACATTTTTGGTTACCGATTTGGCAGATTCCTGTTGCGACAGAATCTCCTTGAAACTGACTAAGTCGCCCAGCTTGGAACAAGTGTCCCAATTATCTTTTCCAATCAATTATGTAGGATTATAGAGCTTCTCTATATCAAGATTCAGATTCCAGGTGCACCTCTCCAATCTTGTTGAATTTTTTTATTGTTTACTTGCATTCTTAGGTGTTTTTGCATACATCACTATGTTTTTAAACAACTTGCATTTCTTAGGTATTACATTAATAATCACCTTTATTTTATCAGTTTATTGCATTTAGAAATTGAATCTAGGCATATTACATCCATACTTACATTTATTTTGAGTGTAGACATTACACATTATTTCTCTCCTTTTAGGTGAAAAACCCTAGAAGAGTTAGAGAACCCTTGGATACTAAAATCAGTGTCCACTGTAACTAAAAGAATCAATTCCATTTAAATGAAGAATGAAAATATTTATGAGGAATGGGTTGTAAAAAGGGATGAGAATGGGGCTTATAAAAATGAGGATTGAATGATGCCCCCTCAAAAACCTAGGTTAGTGGTCAATGATTAGGAGATAGAGTTTATACCTTTTTTCCTCTTCACTTTAGGCTCTGCAAAACCAAGGTGGGTTCCCCTATTAATATAATTTGGATTACAACAATAATTTCAATGATGCTTAAATAGGAGATATACTTTGTACCTTTTCTCCTCTTCACTTTAGCCTTTGCAAAACCAAGGTGCGTTCCCTTATTAAAATAAATTGGATTACAACAATACTTTCAAAAACCTAGGTTAGTGGTCAACGATTAGGAGATAGATTTTGTACCATTTCTCCTCTTCACTTTAGGCTCTGCAAAACTAAGGTGGGTTCCCCTAATAACAAAATTTGGATTACAACAATACTTTCAATGATCCTTAAATAGATTCTTTACACTAATTTTATAGAAGTTGAGCCTAATTTGCTTAATCATCTTCAAAACCCTCTATTTCATCTGTATTTTTAGATAGTGTGGATTTGATCATAGAACAATAAAATGCAATAAAAGTAATTTTTTAATTTTTTTTTTGTTCATGCTTACCTTTGAGATTTGTGATTTATATTTGCTAATGCCTTATCCATTGTAGAGTCAAGAAATGAAGAAAAAATCTCTTATAATAGATTAACTCTATGGATTCTTATAAGCTTACTACATTATAATGAGAATATAACAAAGATACAATACCATTACTGTAACATACTTACAAATACCTACTATAACTATATAATATTTAATGGAAAATTTGAAAGAAAACTTAATCCATCCCTTCAACAAAAGCTAACAATTTATACATTCATAACAACAAGTGTGATATGAGAATTATGAATAATCTTTGATTATATTGATTCAAAAAAGGATGTATTACAATATGGAGACAACAATTGCTTTAAATTCAAATTTGAGAAACACCATAAATGTTTGAGTCATCTTTTGTTATGATAGAGAAAATTACATTTCTTCCTTAAACTTCAAAGGTCTTAACTATAGAAAACCCTAATTTTATAAAAAACAAAACTACAAGAGTAAGGAATAAGAATAAATGTACATGAATATGTCCTACTTATGAAAAGTAGGGTTTGATGAACTTTCCATGCATTGGAAATTCCAAAGTTTCCTCATCTGTATTCTACAATAAATATGAATTACCCCCATGATTATCAAGAATAAAATAAGGACCTATCTAAATGGATTCAAATTTACCATGTTTTCCTTTATCATGAATTTTGGCATTCCACATCAAGACCATATCTTCTATTGATAATTTTCTATCTAATGTCTTCTTATCAAACAAATATTTGACCTGTAATTGTTCCTTGAGGTTAGTGCTCTGTGATTTCGTCTTTGATTCATCCAAATTTGTAGGCTAGTTAATCTTGACCATCATGATATCATTGATACCCTCTTCATACTCTTAGATGAAATTATACACAAGTAAAAAAAAATTATTGGAACTCACTAAGAGATTTCTTAGTGGCTTTCTTGACTATTCTCCTCTCAACCCTCAATGCCAACTTTAATTTTGAATATCGTGACTTTTTATTTTTTCAAATTACTCTTTTCACAATATTCATTAGACACTTATTACTAGACTCTTATTTGTTGGAGAAAAATATGAAATGGAAACTCAATAGTTACGACAAAAAATTGTGAACTCCTCTAATCTGAAACATATAGCATTGTCTTGTAGTGTAGAAAAAGGGAACCCTTTTTCATACTGAGATTGGGAATAATTAATTAATTAATGATAAAATAGACTTAATTATGCCTTATTTAGGATTTTGTAAAGTGTTTCCTTACACTTTCACACTAATCTAGAGATTTATTAATTAATTAAGGTTAATTAGAGCTTAATTGGCTCCTTTAATTCAAATCCAAGCCTTATTAATTGCATTTTCTGAGGGATAAAGCCTGACACTCATTAATTATGTTTCACAACACTTAATTTGGCAAGGTTTGAGTCCTAGGCTAGTGACCTAGGACCCAATTTCCACCTAGAAAATGGGTCTTTCCTAGGTCCCACAACCCCCTTTTTGCATGTTGTTTGATGTCCCCAAAACTTTTCCTAGTTGAGTGTGTTAGGACCCATTCACCCTATGGCGAATGGGTCCTCCTTAACATAGGACACCATTTTTTAACATATTCTAGGTGATATTTTAATTAGTTTGAATCTTAGATCTGATGACAGCTTCTGTGATTTGAATTTTGGGATTTAATAATAAGTTAAGTATAATTATAAGGTTAATTCACATAGTTTGATCCTATAAGATCTAAGCATTCAAGTATTCAAGAATTATAGAAAGTTTATGATCAAGAGAGCATTCAAGATCATTTTCAAAGGAATTCAAGGGCAAGTTATCAAGGTTTAATTGTAGCAATCAAATTTCATTTCATCATGTCAAAGGAATAGTGCACCATGCATGTGGTTGAGCTAATTTGTTGATATAGTATTGAAGGTCCAATTCAAGCATTGTTTCACATTCAAATCCAAGATCAAGATCTACATTCCTTATGGCCACTTCATGCTAGATTGTTGATTTGCATTTGAAGACTTCATCCAAGGTATCTTTGTTTCATGTTTCATGTTTCATTGTTTCATCATAAGGTTTAATTACCAAAATGGGGTTTGACCAAGGAAAACCCCTATCCCCTAACAAACAAAATTTTTTCTTCTCTCTTGATTTTTGACTGTAGGCTTTAGATTGAAGATCAAGTGGAGGAAAAAAGTTGCAAAGTTTTCATGATTGAAATATTGTAAAAGTTATCATCTTTGTTGCAAGATCACGAAAAGAACCCTAATTTGGGATTGATATGCCCAGCCTAGCATATGAGTCCTAGTGTGCCTTAAATTTAGGATTTCCAGCATTTTAGATCTTCATTCAAGTTGCTATAGGTTTTCAAGTGAACCTCTCTAATTTCCCTGTATTTTGTTCTCTTTTTCATTCATTTCAAGGTCATTTATTTAAGGTTTGTACATCATTAGGTTTTTTCATTAGGTCTTTCTTTTTAATTTTCTTTCCAAGCCGTAGCTTGGTGGTGAACCCTCTTTTAGTCTTTAATCATGCCCTAGGACAACCTTTAGTAGATATATTTCCTTCATTCCATCCTTGGATTGAGATCTCTAGGGTTTCCTTCAATGAAACTTGAAGAAAATAGGTCTAGGTCCCTAAACACCTAGTTTGTGTTCCATCTCCCAAAAGATGGAATACTTATTTTCTTTGTTTTATTTTGGTGAACCCAACATGAATAAAACACACAACCTTCTATTTTATTTGTTTCATTTTGGTGAACCTACGTTTAAAACACCTTATTTATGATTCATAGTCCATCATAATCCTAGATCTAGCTTTCATTAGCTTTGCATTAGGTTTTGCACTAGTTAATTTGCATCTAGGGTTTATAAATATTGCATTAGTGAAAGTGCATATAGGTTGCATTTTTTGCATCTTGCATCATTGAATCTCATCTAAATCTGAATTTTCACTTAGTCTAGACATCATCCAATAAAATCATAACATTCACAAAGAATTTTTTGAAAATGATGCAAAAATCCCTAATCTAGGTCCCATTCGCCCTTCTAGGTGATTTAGTCCCACTATAGGTGGTTTTTCATAATTTCTTGGTATTCTATGGTGACTATTGTTCATTGTTTGAAACCCTAAAAAACCTTGATTGGGACTCATATGCTCCTCTAGACAATTTAGTCCCATTTCATATTTTAAACTATATTTTCTAGGATTGAAAACTATGTTTCTATGTATTTTTTTGTTGCTGATAATTATCTATTTGAGTTTGCAGAGATTATGTTTTCTTCATTTACATGTAGCTTCATTCAGTTCATTTCATGCATTTCCTTATTTCAAACTTGCACCTACACATTTTATTGCATTACATTTCATAATGGATATGTGCTTTGGCTAGCTTTGGATGTCCTTGACATCGTTAGTGGATGTGTCAAGCTATGCTTTTGGAAATGACCCTAGTGAAATTTAACTTACACATGCTCACTCAACTCCTAATGCATGTCCTCCTCATGATGTTGAAATCATTGGAGAAGATGATTAAAATATGAAAAAAATCCTAAATTACTGCCTTAATGAACCATATATTTTTGGGAATACAAATGTTAGGTCTCTTTTGTTCAATTAGGGTCTTTCATCTAATGAAAAGAGATAGATCCCGCACCCAAAATCTAGGTGGATCACTCAATCTAAGATATGTATGATGAAATTATATCTAAATGAAATGTTCTAGATGCATCTAATGATAAGATTGATTGATTAAAGAATGAAAGCTAAAGGAAAATAACTTGTTTGAAAACACATTGTGTAATAAAAAAGACCTAGAAATGGATGCAAAACTTAAAAAAAATGAACCAAACTGAAAGTGTGCACCTCAGATGTTGAAAGAGGCTATAAATGAAATTTTAGATTCTATTGATGCTAGTTTTTAGGCCTGGTGGGACTCATTCCCCATTCTAGGCGAATCAGTCCTAGTTCTACAAAACTGGCTGAAACCTATTTTTGACAAAAGGGTATACAAATCTGCAGAAAAATCAAAATTGACCTTGAAGTGGGACTCATTTTCCACCCATGGTGAATGAGTCCATTTTTGAATTTTCAAAAGTGGATTCTGGAGCTCTCGGTCTGCACTTTGACTTCCTACAGGTGTTTGTTTCTGAAACTTTGATTTACAAGTCTAAAAGTGATATTTTTTTGATATTTTGACTTGTTGAATGAAGAGAAGACTTGATCAACCTTGCAACTTGATCTTAAATGATTTCCAATCATCCAATAGCCCTAAATCTGCAAACACACAAGACAAGAGAGATAGAGAGATGTTGAATGTTAGGGCATGGGGGTTTTCCTTGGTCAAACCCCTTTTTGGTAAATAAACCAAAATAGAGAAATAATGTAATGAAACATGCAATAATGGATTTGATTACCTTTCCATGATGTTTTATCTTGAAATTTTGCAACAAAACATGAAGGATCTACTCTTGAAGGTCTAAAAATTTATATCTTGTTGACTTGAAATGATAAAACCCTATGTTGATTGACTTGAGATGGAATATTGGTGGATGGATAATGATAAGAGATGTGTGAATGAGTTGAGATATGTAAATTAGGGCTTATAAGGTTGTATTTTTAGGAATTTTATCTATTTTACCCATTAATACCTCATCCTAGGCCGACATGAAGAAATAATAAACTTAAATTTCACTTTTTTCCTGCTGAAAAGTAAAAAATGAGCCAAATGGGACTCATTCGCCACCCATGGTGAATGGGTCCCACCTGGATGGGACTGATTCACCATGTATTGCGAATGGGTCCCACAGGTGCCAAATTGACAACTAAGATGCTAAGAGATAAGGAAATAAGGTTTAAATTACAACTTTGTCACGTATTTTATCAAATTTTTCCTTGAGATGCACAATATATGTCAATAGGGGCTTATTAATGATGATGTGAATGTCAATTAGGGCTTGGGACTTAGAATTCAATGTGAAAGTGTGATTAAATACACTTTACAACACTAAAATGAGGTCCACACAACCTAGGAAGGCATAAGAGCCAACGTGAATGTGTGAGACACATTACAACACTAGTTTAACATTTAGTTTAATTCAAAAACCTTCTAGATTGATGTGATAATGTTATTAAACACATTTAATAATGTTGAATTAGGGAGAAATAGGTTCATTAATTATAGAAAAGCATGAAATTCCTTTACAAAACTTTACAACACCTTTACAAGACATCAATAAAAGCATGTTATTCAATTTGAAAGGGTCCAAGACCTAGTGTGGATGCATAAAATGCCTCACAACACCCGAATCAAGGCCTCATTAAGTCCAATTTATCATGAATTAATCCCATGTCAAGCAAAGGGTACTTTTTTCTATGGTGCACTTAATAATCTTGAGACTAATGCATCCTTTTATCCATCCACGAAACAACCAACACCCCCTATAATACCACCATTTGAGATGTTTAGTTACTTACATCCTGAAATTATGACACAAGCCAAGTCTAAGTTCCCTATAATAAGTGAACCTAGTTCCTCTAATCAAGCAAACATTCAACCATTAACTACATTAACAAAGTGACCAACACTCACATCAATCTAGAAGAGACATATGGAAAAGGATTCACGATCTTAAGAAAACAAGGGTGTGATATAACAAGTGAATATGAAATTAATCAACTCTTAGAATAAATAACAAATGAAGATACTAAAGGGCTAGGATATCAAGATCCTCCTCCCGATATGAGTGACCTCCTTCCTAAAGAAAAAATAATGCCTTGTAATGATGATAAGGATGATAGGATCATCTCCGATCTCCCTCCTCAACATATAACATGGGAAGTTGGTGAATATAGCAAGCGGAGAAGGCCTTACAAAATAAAGAAACTATGATTGCCTTATCCACCAACAACAATTGAAAGAACTTTATAGATACTTCTACACCAAGGACTTATTACATAATACTAATAAGTGGCATGCTTTAAAAAAAATATTCAAAAATTTTGATATCATAGAAATAGTTCCTTAAAGCATGTCCTTTCCCTCCTTTCCATGTAATAGTTGTAGGATCATAGCATTCTCACTATTACATGCCTCACATTTAGTGCAAATTATTTCAAAATGCAAGTTGAACTCTTTTTCATCACCTACCTCAGATCATTCTTGTCCTACACATAGTGGGGGAAAGAATTAGATAATCTTGTCATACTATCACATTTATCGTTGTCCCTTTGGGTAGCTGTCCACCTCCTATATATTATGAACATGATTGGGATGCAAACAACCTGCTAATAGTTTGACTTGCATGTCCCTCACTAGTCTTTTTCTTTGTTTTCTTTTTTTCATGTTTATTTTATGTGATTGCATGTGCATAATGTGATCCCCCATGAAGTTATATTTGATGTCTCTCCCTCTCTTTGTGACATTCCTCTATTTGTACCTACATTCTTCTCCTTGTCATAAATATTTTACCTTTTACTTTATCTTTTCTTTTGTCTTGAGTTTTCCTTTTGGGGATGACATAATGTGTCAATACATTTAGGTCTCTTCCATGTTGACCTGAAAGGATTTTTCTTTATTTTTTCTCTCTTTGTGTCATTCTTCTAGTTCTATTAGTATTTGGGTAATGATGATAGTTCCAAGCTCTCTATTAAAATTGTAGAAAGAACATAATGACCCAAAATCCATGGATCCCTCATGTGTTTAGTGTTTTGGGGGAAACCCCTATTTCCCTTTCATGACATAGCTTTGTTTGGAAATATATGATTTGGAATAGGGTTTTCCAAATAAGCTCTCATGTCCTCTTTATTGCTAGCATTTATCATTTTCTACTTTAAAGTAATTGCTCACAACATGGTGTTTAGAAATTTATTTAAAGTAGGGGAATACATTGGTATTATTTTTTTGCATTTCATGTTTCATTGTGTAGTCTTCTCCATGCAACGCATCTTTTTATTTATTGAAACATTAGGTCTGATGTCCCTCAAGAGTGTGATCTCTCTTAGCATATTATATTCCTCTTGGTGGCTTGATGCAACACAGGATATCCCCTAAGTTGTGAATCTTCTATTCTTCAATTGGTCCTCTCTTGGAGAAATTGGACACAATGTTCCCTAAGCTAAAGATCTTACATGAACCAACCAAAACTCCTTTGAGCACACCCTACATTATTTGGCATTTGAAATTTCAGTTATATGGCCATCTTGCATAACACACTTTTCTTTCCTATGGAGCCATCTTGTTTGTTCATGTGTATCAAGCATACAAAGCTTTGCTTGCCTCATGATGCTCAACATTAATTGTTGTGTGGAACCTTGTCAAGGTTATTAGGAGGTATATCTTTGGTCTAGTTGAATGGGAAGCTAAACTTAGGCATGACTTTCCCATATTCACTTTCTTGTGTGGGTGAGTACATACTGGCCATGTGCATTTGTGTGTCACTTGTTTGGATACTCACCTAGAGGATAGCTTGAACTTTTGTTTCCTTAGAGTGAGCATCTATTTTTGAAAAAATAGCTTAGATTTGACCCACATGGTGATGTACAAATGGTCGAAGCTTGATACACCCCCTTTTTTTGTTTTTTGTTTTTTGTCTTTATGTGTCTGGTAGTGTGTGCTTGTACCTTTTTGTTGCTCCTTATGGGTATGTGTAGGATCATCATGGAAAAAATAGGTTTTAAGTGGCAAAAAATTCAAAAAAATTTAGAGTTAGGCAACTTGACATAGAAATTTGAATAAGTTATCTATATTATTTCAAAAATATGTAAGAATATAAATTGTAGCAAATTTAATGTAGTTTCTAAACTACTAGGTTTCTTTTAAAAAAAAAATCTATTTGGTGAAAATTTGAAATTTCAATGTAGTATTACTTAAATTTCAGGGAAAAATTAAGAAGTAGGTGTTTGTCTGACCACCCTAACCACAATAAAATGATAATATTTTTTTATAAGATTTTAGACATAAGTAGAGGACTTATGTCTGGATGTGATGCATATTTTTTTGTAATTTTTTTCCAAGTAAATAATTAATTATGAATTTTTTATTACAACTTTTAGAAAATATAAAAACTCATATGTATGATGAAAAAAGAGTCCACACAATCAAATCCAGAAGCAATAGATTCAAATTCATATGGATTGTGGAAATCTAATTACATTCACCTTAACTTGGTCAAAACTTCATGAAATTCAATTTTTCTTTTTTTAATCCTATAGTATGCTAAGCATAGAATGTGATGCATGTTTTGGATTCCAAAAATGTGATACTTTTTGAAAGTTATAGATTTTTTTCAATCAGCCTATCAATCAGGACTTCAGTCATAATTTAAATAGAAAATAAATAATAATTATTTATTAAATTTGAAGTAAAGCATAATTTATATTGGTGGAAAGCTGAAAATATGCTTTAAAAACCCTTTTCATTTCATCAATTTTGGGTTAAAAAAAGTCATCAACCACATACCCTACAAATACCCATCATATCGCCACTTTTTGGCCCATCATGATCCTACACATACCCTTATATCATTTTCATTCGTGTTCTTTTGTGCCTATATTGGTTTGCCATAAAATCTAGATCTTGGGGGCTTGTGCAACCCACTTGGTTATTGTCATCCTATCTTACTAGAATTGGTACATTTTGACCCCTATTGATACATATTTTGTCTATTTTAGTGTGAGTTTGAAGCAAGTTCCTCCTCTCACTAAAGTCAGGGAGTGAAGAAATTAAATTTATCTATTGATATTGTTAGGTTTTTTTTATCAAAATATGCCTTGGAATGCATAATATAGGGTCATAGGGGCCTATTAATGATAATATTAAGGTTATAAATGCAAGGGATCCCAAAATCCAATGTGAAAGTGTAAAAATGCACTACATTAGGTGATCCCACAATACTGGATTATTTTTTCTCGAAGATCCTATTTTTTGCTAAAATCACATATTTTTAGAAAATATAATGGTTTAAGCCTTGAAAAGTTCTATTTAAAGGATTCTGATTGAAGAGGGTTTGATTAGACCACCTTAGATAAAACCCCCTTTGATAGAATCCTGCTAGTTTTAAATGATACATATAATGGAGTCTCTTTTACACCCATCAAAATGCCAATAAAAAACCACTTTTGATTTATCTTTTGGGGGATCAAATGAATTCACTTAAAAATTATTTTTTAGTGAGTATGTAGTCCTTATTATAAGTTTCCCAAAAATTATAATTTTAAATACATTTAATTTGATTATTATATTTATTTTTATTTCTTGTGAATGTAGGTTTTTCACCAAAAATCAAGTTCTTTATTCTACACATGTGAAAAAAAAGCAGATTATCAAAATAAAAATTAAAAATATATATTTAGGCTAGGTATTGATGTCCTTGATCCAATATAAGAAAATTGAATTTCAATGTACATACAAAAAAAATTATGTTGTACATGGTCCGCCTATGTCTGAATTGTAATTGGTTTGACTTCAAAACTTGATTAAGGAAAAAATATTCAATAAAACACTATGAAACTAAATGAACTGGTTAGATATCATAGTTACAAATATAAATTAGAAAAAAATAGAATTTCATCCTTCATAGAAAAAAAAATGTTGTATACAATAAGCATCAGTCCTTAAAAATGGTGTTTAATGATAAAAAATAGTTATTGAAGGAGATGGAAAAAGAAGTGCAACCTGATTCAAATTTTTTTTATTTTTTTTTAGAATCTACAGACAAAATGTCACAAATCACTAGTTTGCACCATCTTCAAATTCCTCATGGTTTAGCTACTATAGGTGCTCGACAATGAAGATTTAGTTAGAGAAAATCAGTTCAATGTCTAGTTTAGCCAAAAATTGTAAGTTACTAGTATTGTGGGATCAACCCTTTACAACACTAAATTAAGAAAAAGTAGGTCTATTTAGTTTAGAAGGGCCCTAAATCCCATGTGAATGTGTAAAACACATTACAACACTAGATTAGGTCCACCTTAGTTTACAAGACCCTTAAATTTAATGTGAAGGTGTGAATAAATACACTTTACAACATTAAATTAAGGGAGATTTAAGTTAATTTAACTCAAAAAGGGCCCAAGACCTAATGTGGAAGTGCAAAACACCTCACAACAGTAGATCACAATGACATCGAGTCCAATTTATCATTAATTATTTCCAAATCAGGTGTGAAAATGTAAGCGACAACATTTTTTGACACTACATTTATCCCCCACTTTAGTGAGAGCATGAACTTGCTTCAGACTCACACTATTTGGGTGATCCCACAAAGCTGGTTTACAATTTCTGGAAGGAACTGATTTTTGCTGAAATCAAATATTTTTAGAAAATATAATGATTTAAGCCTTAAAAGGTTCCATTTTAAGAATTCCAATTGAATATGGTTTGATAAAACTACCTTAAATCAAACCCCCTTGGATAGAACCCCGCTAGTTTTAAACCATACCTATAACATAGTCTCCTTTACACCTATCAAAATGCTGATAAAAAAACCACTTTTGATTTACCTTTTGGGGGATCAAATGAATTCATTTAAAATTTATTTCTTGCAAGTATGTAGTCCTTATTATAAGCTTCCCAAAAAGTATAATTTTAAATAAATTTAATTTTATTATTATATTTATTTTTTATTTCTCGTGAATGGAGGTTTTTCACCAAAAATCAAGCTCTTTGTTCTGCACATGTGGAAAAATACCAGATTATTAAAAAAAAAATTAAAAATATTAGTACACCAGATATTGAAGTCCTTGATCCAACAAAGAAAGAAAAAAAGAATTTAGATACATATAAAGAAAGTTATATGCGTTATATAGTCGTACTATGTCTGAATTATAATTGGTTTGAATTTGAAACTTGATTAAAGAAAAAATATTTAATAAAAAAATATCTAACCAATTGGAAGCACTAGATATCAGAGTTATAAATCTAAATTTGAAAGAATTAGAATTTTATCCTTCATGGAAAAAAAGTTATGCGTTATATGGTGAGTGTCACTTTTTAAAAAAGTTATTTTCTGAAAAAAACTAGTTTTCAAGGGAGATGGAAAAAGAAGTGCAATATAATTCCAAAAAAATTGAAAAAAATATATTTTGAATATATAGACAAAATTTCACGAAACTCTAGTTTGCATCATCTTCAAATTCCTTGCGGTTTAGCTGTTATAGCTACTCAAAAGTGAAGATTTAGTTAAAAAAATTTATTTCAATGTCTAGTTTGGCCAAAAATTGTAAACCACTATTGTGGGATCACCCTAAAGTAGACATTCAAGAGGGGTCGAAGTGTACAGATGTGGATGGTGTAGGATGAAAAAGTATCAAGGGAGTGGTCAAGCCCCCAGGATCTAAGATCCTAAGTCAAACTGACATAAGCATAAAAGGACACGCATAAGGTGTATAATATGCAACAAAAAAAGATACATGGACATGCAATGTCAATAACTAAAACAAATAAAAATGAGTGAAAATAAAAAATATGCACTCACTTTGGGGCCACAAAACATTAGGTCATCCATGAGGTGCTTTGTCCCAAAGAAGTGGTTTAGTGAGAAAGTCATGCTAGTGTGTCAACTTCCCACCGTATAATGATGAATTCATGCCAGTGTGTCAGATTCCCATCATAATAACCATAACAAATTTATCCTCCTGATAACTTTGATAAGGCACCACAATGCAATGGTTTTTGTAAAAAAAAAATTCAATGGGATTTTTCTTTGTTTGTGTAACGCTGTTCCTCTTAGGGATCATTGTTCCTGATGTCTCCAAGAAAGGAAAAGTCAAAAGTGTTAGATCATTTCCAA
Source organism: Sequoia sempervirens (assembly GCA_007258455.2). Taxonomy (NCBI): domain Eukaryota; kingdom Viridiplantae; phylum Streptophyta; class Pinopsida; order Cupressales; family Cupressaceae; genus Sequoia; species Sequoia sempervirens. The sequence continues at coordinate 635,472,278 of VDFB02193867.1, forward strand.
TGGGATGCATCATTCAGATCATGGCATTTCAGTAGATCATACACTCTTGGATGGAATCAAACCCAATGAAACCACCAAGAAGAGGACACACATAAGAAAAAAGAAAAATCGTGCCATGAAATTTTACCAAAAGATGTCATTGATGTATGCCCCCACTTTAAAGTAGTTGCTACACCATCACTGTGAGAAATTTATTTAAAGTAGCCAATGATAAATGATAACATGAAAGAAGACATGAGAGCGGAATTGGGAAGCCCTATGCCAAGTCATATGTTTCCAAATTGAACTATATCATGAATAAGTATGTCACATGTGAGGCAAATTAAGGCATGTCATCCACATACCAAGCTTTCTCTTATATGTACATGAAAGGCAGTCAACTAGACAAAAGAGACAATTACAAGTGACATATAGGGATAAGGCTTCCTAATACCCTTGCCCCCACTTAGTGCAGGACAACTTGGGTGAGCCTAGAATGGATGATGATATGTTGCTCCTTTCAAAAAGGGAATAACTTGCAATGAATGTAAAACATGCAATAGTGAGTATGCGATGATCCTACAACTATTGCATGACAAGAAGAAACAACTAAGGTTATTTATTATGATGAGTAAACAAGGTTTCAACTTGATACATATTTAATGAAATATCTATAAGTTTTGGATGCATCAAAGTTAAAGCTATCTTGGAGGAATCTTTTGTAATAGTGTTGACAATGAATGAAGGATTTTCTTTCAAGGGACAATGACCAAGAATATTAGTCATTTCCTTCATTTTAGGCTCTATAGGGACCTGGGCACCTTGTTCTATAGCACCACATCCTTTCCCAAGTTGCTTCATAAGTTCAAAACCTCTTCCATGAAGCTTTTTCACTTCCTTTTGATTCAATGGTTGTTCAACCTCATCAAAGTTTGTCATGCATGTTGGTGTTTCATCTAAAGTGGTTAAAGTGAATGTTTTTGAATTTTGTATTGTTGTTACTGACTTCGAAGACTCTTTTGTTATGTTTTTTTATTCTCCCATGACTAAATGTATGAAATAAGAGGTTTAGCATCTTCCAATAACTTTGTGGTTGCTTCAAGTTGGTTTTTTTTTCTATCTCTTGTATAGGTTCGACATGTGCGATTGGCGTTAAGGGATATCTAATGTGCATAATTCCAAAATACTTAGCCATAGTTTCATGATTTATTAGTGAAGAGGAGTCTAATTTCACTTCATCATCTTCATCTAAGGAAGCCATATTACTATTTTTTGAAAGAAGTTTGTCAATGTTGTCATTTACTTGCACCATGGTACCTTCCCTAGTAGGAGTGATTTTAGGAGATAAAAAAACTATATGTTCATGACATTCAAAGCTGGGTTCTCCTAAAATAACTTCATCACAATTAAGGAGGTTATCAATGATGGAATTTTCTTGTTCAATAATGATTTCCTCATGATTATCATCCATTGGATCTTGTAACACCATAATATCTTCTTCACCAATAGGAGATATATTAGGATAGGAGGGTAATCTTATTGTTGTCCATAATTTCATACTTTTTCTCTAAGGTATAATTCTCTTGTGGCATAATATCTACCCTAGTGGGAGAGCTTTTAGGAAAGTGAAAAACAATAGGTTCATCACATTTCATGGTTAGATTTTGTAAAGTAGCTTCATCACACATAGGAGAGGCATCAAGAGAAGGATAACTATGAGTTTCATGTTTACCAATGATTGGAATTTTTTGTTCAAATAGGTCTTCCCAAATGGTAAGAGCATCAGGAAAGGGAGGGATAAGATTCTCATGAGTCTTAATAAGGATATCTTCTAACACTAAAATATCTTCTTTGCATCTAGGAGAGTTATTAGGAGAAGGAAATGTTTGATTGTCATGATTATCTACAATTATATCCCCATGTCCTATAATGTCTTCTCAAATAGGAGAGGTACCATTACCATATCTCTCAATTTTTGGATCTCTTAATATCAACATATCCTCCACACAAATATTTTTGTGATGATAATTGAAAATTGTATAATTATTATCTAAAGCATTCTCACAAGTAGGGGAGGTGTTGGGAGATGAATGGAGACTAGGTAAAGTAGTGGCCATGAACTCAACTTCATGTGTCATAATATCTTTCCAAGGGGGAAGATAAACAAGACTTTCATGATTCTCAATAATTGTATCTCCTATCACCAAGATACCTTCATCACTAATAGGAGAGGTATTGAGAGAAGAACAATTATGATTGTCATAATTGTCAATGCTTGCATCATCTTGTATCTGTACCATGGGTGATCCCAAAAAGTTGGTTTACAATTTCTGGGAGATTCTGATTTTTGCTGAAATCACATATTTTTAGAATATATAATGATTTAAGCCTTAAAACGTTCCATTTAAAGCATTCCAATTGAAGAGGGTTTGATCAAGCTACATTAGATTAAACCCCTTTGGATAGAACCCCGCTAGTTTTAAACCATACCTATAATGGAGTCTCTTTTACACCTATCAAAATGTTGATAAAAAACCACTTTTGATTTACCTTTTGGGGGATCAAATGAATTCATTTAAAATTTATTTTTTGTAAGTATGTAGTCCTTGTTATAAGCTTCCCAAAAAGTATAATTTTAAATAAATTTAATTATATTAATTTTTATTTTTTTAATTTCTTGTGAATGTAGGATTTTCACCGAAAATCAAGCTCTCTATTTTGCACATGTGGAAAAATAGAAGATTATCAAAAAAAAAAAAATTAAAATAGGATTGCACTAGATATTGAAGTCCTTGATCCAACAAAAAAAATATTGAATTTCAATACATACAAAAAAATTGTGTGTTATATGGTTCGCCTATGTCTGAATTGTAATTGGTTTGATTTCGAAACCTGATTAAGAAAAAAATATTCAATAAAACACTATGAAACCAATTGGAAGCACTAGACATCATAGTTAAAAATCTAAATTTGGAAAAAATAGAATTTTATCCTTCATGGAAAAAAAATTATGTGTTATACGGTGAGCGTCACTCCTTAAAAATGGTGTTGACTAAAAAAAACTAGTTTTCGAAGGAGATAGAAAAAGAAGTGCAATATTATTCCATTTTTTTAAAAATATATTTAGAATTGAATTAAAAATGTCACAAATCACTAGTTTGAATCATCTTCAAATTCCTCATGATTTAGCCGCTATAGGTGCCCGAAAGTGAAGATTTAGTTAGAAAAAATCAGTTTAGTGTCCAGTTTGGCCAAAAATTGTAAACTAGTATTGTGGGACCACCCCCATAGAAAAATGGATCTTTGAAATTTTCATGGTCATTTAGGTCTTTCTCTTGTGATGCTTGACCTATTTTTCTTTGATTTAATGTTGCGATGTAACTTATGCATTCATATTAGGTCCTAAATATTCAAATTATGATGTCTTCTGAAGGTGTTATGAAGTTTTGTAACAAATTTATACACTTTTCTAGACTCTTCTCATCATAATTCATCTAAAAAACACATTTTTATTACTTATCAATTATTATTTCAAAGTTTTGTAAATTCTTGTAACAAGATTTCACGCTTTTCTAGGCTTGTTATCACTGTTTACACATTTCTTATGCTTTGTTTGACCCCTTTATGCACTCATAAGACTTAATTAAGTGTATTCTTAAATGTAAACCTAACAAAAAACATTAAATGCTACTTAATTCCTAACACCCACTTACAAGCCTAGAGTGGGACCCATTCACCATGGGTGGCGAATGAGTCCCTCTTGGCTCCAAATTCAAAATAATTCAAATTTTATTTCAGGTTTTTATTCAAAAAGACCTTATGTCAGCCTATGATGATGTTTTATTGGGTAATTAGGGCATAAGTGTGTCTAAATAAGTTTTTTTCCATCCATTTCTACCCCCATCCATTCACTAATTCATTCAAGCATTCAATCATCCATTCAATCATCTCATTCAAGCATTGAAGCATCATAACATCATTGAATCAAGCATCTTAGACCAACCATTCACATATCCTTAGACTTCTACAACAAGATTTTGGTATTTTAGGACATTTGCATGTTGTTTATTCATCATTGCTCTCTTTTTTCCATTTCATTTATTTATCAAGGGTTTGATAATGAAAGTGGGATTTGACCAAGGAAAATCCCTATACTCTAACCCTTAACCATTTTTCCCCTTTTTCCATGTGTGTTTGCAGATTTTATATGCAAATTTATCAAGAAAATAGGTATTGGAAAGTGGTTAAAAATTCATCAAAGTGTTTCAAGTCAACAAAACCCTAATTCAATCTTGGAGACAACCTACAATCCATTTTCTACATATTTGACTCTGTCAACCCAACAAGAAGACAAGTGCAGATCTGGAGCTACAAGATTGACCCTTGAATTTGCAGAATTTTTGGAGGAGGAATAATTCACCTTTAATGGTGAATGAGTCCTACCTGTAGGCTGGAAAAGTTGATTTTTTCAGAACCTAGTTCCTGATAGTTGGAAAGTAGTTTAAGGTCTATTTACCAATAGGAGGATTGATTCATTGTCAGTGGCGAATGAGTCCCACTAATGATCAATAGTGATTTCTACTAGTTTTTGGAACCTTCCAAGATTAGCATTTAACTCCCAAGTGCACTATACTAAACTTCATTCAATTTTGTTTGCATTAGTTTATGTTTTTAGTTCATTTTTTGCATACTACATTGTGTTTTTAAACATTGCATATTCCATTAATTTTGCATTCATAATCAGTCAATTTCATCACTTAGTTGCATTTACATTATTGCATTTAGTAATAATCACATCATAGATTCCTTTATTTGAGTGAACCACCTCAATTTTTGGGTTCTATCTCTCTCCTTTTAGGTTAAAAACCCTAATAGTGTAAGAGAAGTACATAGAATCATCCCCAAAATTGATGGTTCAATATCAAACCTTTAGTGGATGATCTAGTAGAGATGAAGTCATCATTGTCTTCCAGGCGATCCCACAAAGCTGGTTTACAGTTTCTGGGAGGAACTAATTTTTACTGAAATAACATATTTTTATAAAATATAATGATTTAAGCATTAAAAGGTTCCATTTAAAGAATTCCAATTGAATAGGGTTTGATCAAACTACCTTAAATCAAACCCCCTTGGATAGAACCCCACTAGTTTTAAACCATACCTATAATGGAGTCTCCTTTACACCTATCAAAATGCTGATAAATAACCACTTTTGATTTAACTTTTGGGGGATCAAATGAATTCATTCAAAATTTATTTTTTGTAAGTATGTAGTCCTTATTATAGGGTAAAAGCACAAACCTGTGTCATACTTTATAAAGGAATCAGCCAACAGCAAAAAAAATTATGAACTTCGACCACATAAAAGTGGTCTTTATATTTTGAATTTCAAAATGGTGTAAAATAATGAAATGTATAACTTTTGATGAAGTTTATTGTTATAGTTTTAAAAAAAAATTTAAAAAATATTTTCATTATGTTTTTATCAATTTAAGGACAAATTTTGGAATGCTGAAAATTTCAGAAAAGAGTGACTTCACGAGCCGTCAAGAAACAAATTGAAAAAAAAATCATTTCTCCCTAATTTTTTTTTCTCCAAATAGGTAACTTCAGTATCTTGTGCATGGAAAAAGAAAAATAAAATTTTGATGTATATTTTTCTTGTAATAACGTTTTAAAGTCAAACATGTCAGAATTTGACAGTTTTCATGGGCCATCAACTATTTTCAAAATTTTAAATCATTTTCAAAAAAAAAATTATACCCTTTTGAAGAAGACTCTCTCCTCTTGTGCCCCATATAAGATTTAAATTTTTTTAATAAGTTTTACTATTTTTTTTTTAATTTGTAATCAACTCTTTTTTTCATTTTGAAAACATACTTGCATTATTTTAAAAATAAAATATATTAAAACTAATAAAAATATTAAAAAAATTATATATTTGGATTCTCCACTTCGAGCTCTACAAAAGGGTTTTTTTTTTTTGCAAAAAAATCATTCTAACTAAAGAAATACTTAGTTAAAGTTGAAAGTTTCAGAAAATTCTGAAAAAAGCTGAGTTGGCTGCCAACTAGGATGCCACATAGACAGTTTTGGTAGAAACAGTTTCTACCGAAACCCTTTCTATAGAAACCCCGCACATTAAAAAATCCAATTTCAAAGGTAGTTTTAAAGCGGGAAAAGGAAAATTTGGGTTTTTTTGGATTTGGGCGAAACTTATTCGACCAAAACCTATGTGCCACGTAATACGCCATATGGTTTCGGTCGAAACCTAGGCAGGTGAAACCTTTCCGGTCGAAAATATTTCGCTCGGAACTATTTATTTGGCCGAAAGTGTGACACAACTTTGTGCTTTTACCCTATAAGCTTCCCAAAAATTATAATTTTAAATAAGTTTAATTTTACTATTTTATTTATTTTTTATTTCTCGTGAATGTAGGATTTTCAAAAAAAATCAAGCTCTTCATTCTACACATGTGGAAAAATAGCATATTATTAAAAAAAAAAATTAAAAATATTAGTGCACCAGATATTGAAGTCCTTGATCCAACAAAAAAAGTTACGCATTATATGGTCATGCTATGTCTGAATTATAATTGGTTTGAATTCAAAACTTTATTAAAGAAAAAATATTCAATAAAAAACTATCTAACCAATTGGAAGCACTAGATATCAGAGTTATGAATCTAAATTCGAAAGAATTAGAATTTTAACCTTCATGGAAAAAAAGTTATGCATTATACGGTGAGCGTCACTTTTTAAAAATGTTATTTTCTGAAGAAGAAAAAACTAGTTTTCGAGGGAGATGGAAAAATAAGTGCAATCTGATTCCAAAAATTTTGCAAAAAATATATTTAGAATCTATAGACAAAATTTCACAAAACTCTAGTTTGCATCATCTTCAAATTCCTCACGGTTTAGCTGCTATAGGTGCCCGAAAGTGAAGATTTAGTTAAAAAAAAATTATTTCAGTGTCCAATTTGGCCAAAAGTTGTAAACCACTATTGTGGGATCACCCTTCCTCTAACATTTAAAATTCATCACTACTAAAGGATTTGAATGATTTGCTTTCTCTAAGGTTAACCATTTTTTGTTTGTTTCTTTTGATGTTTTTAGTTGTTTTACTTTTTGTTTTCATTTTCTAATGAATGTTGAATGTAATTTGATCTAAGTGAACTATGAACTAATGCTGAAAGAATATAATTCTATCCACAAGTGTAATGAATGTAAATTATGCTATTTATAATGATTTGAATGTAACAAAAACCCTGCAAACTAAAACAGAAAAGCTTTAACAACAAACAAAAGCTCAAAAATAGGGAACTTAAGTATATAAAATGTAGTTCAAAATTTTTAGTAGGACTAATTCCCCCAAGGTGGCAAATGAGTCCCAATAGGGATTTTTTCAGAATTTTCAAAAGCATTCAATGGATTTTTATTCTTTTTATGCTGTATGATGTATATCTTAAGTGCAAGTGAATATTTTTTTTAATTTTCAATAAAATGAGATGAAAAAATGCAAGCCATATGAGCTTTCACTAATGCAAAATTTGAAATCCTACACTGATACATTTTGATCAATTTTTTGACAAATTTCATGTCAGAATTTTGATGTTTCAAATGTCATCAAAATTTTGATGCAATAACAATGACAAACAACCGTTGAAATTCCGACAGGCCGTCGTCAAAAAATTGATCAAAATGTATCAGTGCTAGAATGCAAATTAACTAATGTAAATCCTAATGCAATGTTAATGCAAGACAAACCTAGGATTATAATGCACTCCAAATTAGAATTATGAGGCTCTAAATGCAAGTTCACCAAAGTGAAAGGTGGAAAATTGGTTGCTCTCCCTCCTTTAGGGTTTAGGTACCTAAAAGGGGAAATTTTCACTAACTTTCATTCAAGAAAAAACCATTGAGAACTCAATGCAAACGTGAAAGATATCTTACAAGAGTATTGTTCTAGGGGTTTAATATGATCTAATAAGGGGTCCACCACCAAGTCTGAACTTGGAAAAGACAATAAGATGTAAGATGAAATGCAAAACCCTAATAAAATGCAAATTTTAATTAAATAACCTAGAAATACATATAAAATAGAATAACAAACTGTAAGATGAAATTTGTGCACCTGGACACTAGATGATGATTGGAAGGAGACTTGAAATGCTATAAATTTTAACTTTTTGACCTAGTGGAACTCATTCGCCATTCTAGGTGAATCAGTCCCAGATCTGATTTTTGCACAGGAGCAGGTTGCGAACAAAAGGGTATCTGAATATGTAAGAATTTCTAAAAAAACCTTATAGTGGGACTCATTTTCCATTTTTGTTGAATGAGCCTAGCTTGGATTTTCTAAAACTTCAAGTTTTGAATCTACTCTTCTCGTTCTACTTAATCTACTCCTTCAAGATTCTAGATCTGAAACTTTGACTTTAGGGCTATAGATGACATTTTAGTGAAGATTATGAATTTACAAATGGGGAGACAACTTCAACAAGCTTGTAACCTAAAGAAATGAAGAAAAGGAGTGGACTGTTAGGGAATAGGGGTTTTCCTTGGTCAAACCCCTTTTAGGTAATTAAAACAAATGATGAAATAATGAAAAAAGGACATGAAACATGAAACATAGGATATGAAACATGAACTTGTATGATACCTTGAATGATGTCTTGTAAATGATTTCTATAAATTTGCAACTCAACATGAAATGACCATGAATGATGTAGATCTTGATCTTGACAATGGGAGTAGAACAATGCTTGATCTTGAATCTTCAATGCTACATCACAACACTAGCTTGATAACATGCTTGATGCTTGATAAACATTCACATGTTGATGGATATTGAATTGTTGCAACAATTGATGAATAATTATGCTCTTGAATTCCTTAGAAATGATCTTGAATGCTCTCTTGATGATCTTTTGAAGATTTCAAATGCTTAACTCTTGCTTTCCTGACTTGATAACATGAATGCATGATGAAATAATGATTTGAAAGTTTTTTTATATAGGAAATGCACTCAAATGATTGTTAATTTGATCCCAAAGGCCAACATAGAAGAAATTTAAACTCAAAACCTAGTTTTTCTTGCTCAAACCTTGAAAATAGGCCAAATGGGACTCATTCACCCAAAGTGGCAAATGGGTCCCACATGGGCTATTTTTCTTCCTAGAATGTCGGGGAGTGAAGAAATTAAGCTTATTTGTTGATATTATCAAGTTTTTGATCTAAATATGCCTTGCGATGATTAATGTAAGGTCATAGGGCCCTATTAATGATGATATTAATGTTATAAATCCAAGGGATCCAAAAATCCAATGTGAAAGTGTAAATAAATACACTTTACAACACTAAATTAAGGAAAAATTGGGTCTATTTAGCTTTTAAGGGCCCTAAATCCCATGTGAATCTGTAAAACACATTACAACACTAGATTAGATACACCTTAGTTTACAAGCCCCTTAAATTTAATGTGAAGGTGTGAATAAATACACTTTAAAACATTAAATTAAGGAAAAGTTAAGTTAATTTAGCTCAAAAATGGCCCCATACCTAATGTGGAAGTGAAAAACACCTCACAACACTATATCATGACAATATCAAGTCTAATTTATCATTAATTATTCCAAAATCAAGTGTGAAAATGTAAGTGATGAAAGTTTTTAACACTACACTTATTTAGGGTTTTGTAAAGTGTATTTTTACATTTTCACACTAATCTAGGGTTTTTATTAATTAATTGAGCTTTTTTATGCTTTAATTGGAATTATTTTGCATCCAAAAGCCTTAGTTAATGCATCCTTCTAAGATTAATCTTGACACATATGTAATGACCAATCATAAAAAAAAATTGGATTGTATGGCCAAGATTTAGCTATCTAGGACTCATACGACACCTTAGGCATATGACTTCCACCTAATTTTTGGAGCCTCAATTTGGATTTCACATTAATCTAAGCATTCATCAAAAAATATGTCCTAAAGCCCAACCTAATGGGACTCATATGCCACTTATGGCGTATGAGTCCCGTGTGGCTTAAAGCTAAATTAAATCCAAATTCTTTGGAGGATTTTATTCTCCTAGATCTGATGTTGGCTTGTAGTGTTGTAATTTCAAGGAATTTGGCATAACCAAGTATAAATACAACATTATTTCTCTCATTATCACCTAAGCATTCATGATATGATCTTGTATTTCAAGTGTTCCTGAATTATAGAAAATTTATGATCAAGAGAGCCTTCTAGAGTTTAAAAGAGCATTCACGAACTAATTATCAAGTATTTTGTAGTATTATTCAAGTATAAAACATCATTTCAAGGTCATCATGCATCATGTTTATTTTTGAGCTAAGATTTTTTATATAGGGTTTTATGATTCAAGTGATCATTCAAGTCAAGATCTACAACACTCAAGCAAGAGTCAAAATCCACATTCAAGTTATCCATTCCATACATGTTTATAACCTTTTATTTAAGGGTTTGGTGAGTTGCAACATTGCATATTTGTTCATTCATTATTCCTTCATCCTATTTCAGTTCATTTTAACATTTGATTACCAAAATGGGGTTTGACCAAGGAAGACCCCTTTCTACTAACAAGAAAACATTTTTATCTCTCTTTAGTGTGTGATTTAAAAATCTAGGTTGAAGATATATTGGAGAGAAAGGTTGGAAATAAGTTGTCAACATTGCAAGTTGTCCAAGTCACCTTGTTTACAAGATCACTAAAAAGATACTTATAGAGAAAAATTTGACATTTCAGATCCAAAAAATAGGTTGAGAAGATAGAGCAAGGATTGAAGAGTATATTTAGATCTTGATCCTCTAAAAAAGCTAAGTAGGACTGATATGCCACTTCTGGCATATGAGTCCCAACATAGTAACTTTTGTAGATTTTTGAAGATCCACACTTGCCATCATCAGATTCCTGTTTCACCCCAGAAACCTTAATCTTGGACTAATATGCCCAACTTGGTGTATGAGTCCTAGTGTGCCTTAAATTCAAGACTTCCAACATTTGAGATCTTCATTCAAGTTTCTATAGATTTCTAAGTGCACCTCTATGATTTCCTAGGTTTTTGTTCTATTTTGCATTCAGTTTTAGGTCATTTATTTAAGGTTTGTACATCATTAAGTTTTTCTGTTAGGTCTTGCATGTTACTTGTCTTTCCAAGCCCTAGCTTGGTGGTGAACCTTCTTTTAGTCTTTAATCATACTAGGAAAATCTTTAGCAGATCCATTTCCTTAATTCCATCCTTGGAAAGAGATTTCTAGGGTTTCCTTGAATGAAAATTAAAGAAAATAGGTCTAGGTCCCTAAACACCTAGTTTTTTTTCCATCTCCCAAATGGTGGAACATTTATTTTCTTTGTTTCAAAACTTAACATTTCCTAAAATTTGTGTCCCAAGCTTAGGCTATCGGGACTTATACACCAAATTTGTGTACGAGTCTTGCTTTAGCTTGGACCTATTTGAATTGAATTCTTTCCAAGATTTTATTCTACTAGATCTAATGTTGGCTTGTAGTGTTCTAATTTTGAGAAATTTGGCATAAAAATGTATAAATACAAGGTTATTTCATATAATTTCTCCTAAGAAGTTGATGAGCACTCTAAGAAATCTTATGAAGCATTCTTAAGGAAAATTTATGAGATTCAAGAACATTGAAGAGCATTCAAGAGTTTATTATCAAGTAGTTTGGAGCATCTATTCAATATTCAAGCATCATGTCAAATTCTTCATGCATAATGTGTGTTTTTGAGCTAAAATTTGTGATGTAGGTTTTCATGACTCAAGCAAGCATTCAAGTCAAGATTCATAACCTTCAATAAAAGGGTCAAGATCCACATTCATGCTAGCCATTTCACACAAGATTTTAGCCTTTTATTCAAGGGTTTGGTGACTTGCAACATTGCATATTATTCATTCATCATTCCTTCATGTTATTTCATCCCATTTCAAGGTTTGATTACCAAAATGGGATTTAACCAAGGAAAACTCCTATCCACTATCCAATCAACATTTTTCTATCCTTCTATGTGTGTTTACATATCTTGGTGTTTTGAGCTTTAAGATCCTCTAAAGAGAAAGTTGCAAGATTGAGGAAAGTTAAATTTTTCAAGAAGTTATCATCTTTATAGAAAGTCTCCTACAGGCTAGAATTCAGAGTTTCAAGCTCAAAGATCGGACATGGGAGAAGCTACAGAAGATCACTAGAGGATATCTAGGTTTCAAACAAACCCTAATACTAGGACTAAATCACCACCTTTGGCGTAGGAGTCCCAATATACCACCTTTCAACACTTTTCTATAGATCCTTATTTACCCATTTTAGATTCTAGTGTCAACTTGAAACCCTAAACTAGGACTAAACCACCTAGTCTAGCATATGATTCCTAGTTCACATCAAAAGTCATAAATTCAAGATTGTTAAATTTTTTTTGGAAATCTTCAGTCTTCCAGGTGCACCTCTATTTATCTCTAGTTCATTATACTGATTTTGAGTTTCATTTTCTAGGTCACATATCTAGATTTGCATATTACTTTCATTTCCTTCTTTCTAAGCACTTGCTTAGAGGTAAACCCTCATTATTAATTGTGGAAATGGAAAAAGTATCCCTTCTACTTTTCCTTTCTTGTTTGGGCCCTCCTCGTGAATTAAACTTAATGGTGCCTTGATTTAGTTTAGTAATGTACTTGATACATTCACATAAGGTCTTGGGCCCTTGTAAACTAATGAACATAAATGTTACCTTTCTAAAGTGTTGTGAAGTGTTGTAACACACTTTCACACTTCTCTAAGGTTTTATTAATTAACTAAATCTAGTAAACCTCTTTTTAATTAAAATAAACCTTAAATCATGCCTTATTTTAAAGTGTTGTAAAGTGTTGTAACACACTTTCACACTTTTCTAGTGTTTTCATTAATAATTGGGATTTCTTGTGCTTTAATTGGCCTTATTTTTCATCTACAAGCCTCATTCAATGCATCTTTTCAAGGATAATCCTGACAAAAATAACTAGACAATCATAATTCAAGTGTTTCAGGTTTGAATGGACCAAATTTAGTGATTTGGGACTCATTCATCACCTTGGGAAGACTCCCACCTAGAATTTCTAGTCCCAAACTTGATTTCACACATTTCTAAGCATTTTTAAATTTTGTCCAAAAAATGAGGCCTAATTGGACTCATTGGCTACCTTGCATGAATGATTCCCATGTAGTCCAAAATAAAAATTAATTCAACTTTTTAGCTGGATTTTATCCTCCTAGATATGATGTCAACTTGTAGTGTTGTAATTTAAGGAATTCTTGCATGATTAAGTGTAAATACAAGTTTCTTTCATTCATTTTTCACCTAGCCAGTTGAATGAGCATTCTCATCTAGCAAGTTTGGGTTCATAAGAGAATGTAAGAATTCACAAGACCATTCAAGGGAAGATTATTAAGCATTTTAGAGCAAGATTCAAGAAACAATCATCATGTAAATGAATTCATGCATCATGTTTGTGGGTGATCCCACAATATTGGTTTACAATTTTTGGCCAAACTAGACACTGAATTGATTTTTTCTAACTGAATCTTCACTTTCAGGCACCTAGAGCGGCTAAACCATGAGTAATTTGAAGATGATGCGAACTAGTGATTTGTGGCATTTTTGTCTATAGATTCTAAATATATTTTTTCCAAAAATTTTGGAATCATATTGCACTTCTTTTTCCATATCCTTCAAAAACTAGATTTATTCACTACACACCATTTTGAAGGAGTGACGCTCACTGTATAACACATAATTTTTTTTCTATGAAGGATAATTTTTATTTTTTTTTAATTTAGATTTGTAACTATTATATATAGTGCTTCCAATTGGTTTCATAGTGTTTTATTGAATATTTTTTCCTTAATCAAGTTTCAAAGTCAAACCAATTACAATTAAGGCATAGGCGGACCATATAACATAGCTTTTTTATATGTATCAAAATTCATTTTTTTTGTTGGATCAAGGACTTCAATATCTAGTGCAATCATATTTTTCAAATTTTTTTTATAATATTCTATTTTTCCACATGTGCAGAACAAAGAGCTTGATTTTTGGTGAAAAATCTACATTCACAAGAAATAAAAAATAAATATAATAATTAAATTAAATTTATTTAAAATTATACTTTTTGGGAAGCTTATAATAAAGACTAAATACTTACAAAAATAAATTTTAAATGAATTCATTTGATCCCCCAAAAGGTAAATCAAAAGAGGTTTTTTATCAGCATTTGGATAGGTGTAAAGGAGACTCTCTTATAGGTATGGTATAAAACTAGTGGGGTACTATCCAAGGGGGTTTGATCTAAGGTAGTTTTATCAGACTATCTTCAATTGGAACACTTTAAATGGAAATTTTTAAAGCTTAAATCATTATATTTTCTAAAAATATGTGATTTTATCAAAAATAAGAATCTTCTAGAAATTGTAAACCATAGTTGTGGGATCACCCTTGTTCTTGAGCTAACAATTGTGATGTAGTGTTTCATGATTCAAGCAAGAATTTCATTCAAGATCTATCACCTTCAAGAAATATTCAAGATCCACATCCAATGCAGCCATCTTATACATTTTTGTAGCACCTTATTGCTAGGGTTTGGTGAGATGTAACATCTTATTTTGTTCATTCATCATTCTCCATTCACATTTCATTCTATTTCAAGCTCTAATTACCAACAAGGGATTTAAACAAGAAAAACCCCTATCCATTAAACCAAAAAAAAATTCCCTCTCCTTTTTGTGTAATTTATAGGTCTAGGTTACAAATTTCCTAAGGAGAAAGATTGGAGAAACATTGTTAAAGTGCATAAAGTTGTCAAAGTTGACATCATGCATTGAAGAACATTGGAGAACACCTACCACTAGTAGATTTTGACCCATTTTTTGATGACCGTCCTTCAAAATTTTGAGATTCCAAGCCAAATTTTTTACATTCCAAATGTCATCGAAATTATGATGCAATAATAGCGATGAAAAGCTGTTGAAATTCTGATGGACGGTTGTCGAAAAATGGGTCAAAATCTACCAGTGTACAGGGTGTAAATCAGGGTTTCGAATCCAGAAAACAATCAAGTATCATAAAGCAGTTAGAGAATAGTAGGATCAAAATTGAAGCTTCAAAAATACCTAACTGGACTTATTCACCACTTCTATCGAATGAGTCCCAGTTCCACTCAAACTTCATTTTTTGCAGATTCAGATACCCATTTGGTAGATTCCTGCTCCCACCTAGAAACCCACATTTTGAACCAATTCACCCTGCTTGGAGAATGAGTCCCACATAGTATTAAAGTCATATTTTCTAGTCTTTCATAGCTCCATTTAACCACCTTTAGAATTCTAGGTGCACATATTCCTTTATGTAGTTTTCTATTATGTTTCATTTACTTTCTTTGGTAATTTTGTAGATCATTGCATTGAATTAGGGTTTAGTGTTGCATCTTGTATTTCATTATATTTTCCAAGTCTAAACTTGGTGGTGAACCCCTCATTAGTTTACATTCATTCCCTAGGACAACCCTATTTCAAGATCACTTTCTCTTTTGCATTGAGATCTCTAGGGTTATGCTTCAATGGAATAGCTTTAAATATGGTGTGCTCTATGTCCTAAACCATACGATAGCACTTAATAATACCCATTTTAAGAGGTTCCATTTTTGTGAACTTGCATTTAAAACATTATAATTTTGATCTGGAATGCATTGTCATCCTAGATTTGGATTCCATTAACATTGCATTAGGATTTGAATTAGTTAATTTGCATTCTAGGGTTTCTAATTTTGTATTAGTGAAAGTTCATATAACTTACATTTTTGCACCTCATTTCATTTCATTGATACAAAATATGCATTTTCACTTAGGTTCTAAATCATATAGCATAAAAAGCATAAAAATTAATTGAAAAAAATCCCTACTAGAACTAATTCACCACCTAGGGTGAATCAATCCCAATGCAAATTATAAACTACATTATACAGAGTTAAATTCCCTATTTTTAAGTTTTTTTTGTTGTTAAAACTTTTTTGTTTCATTTTGCGTACTTTTTGTTACATTCGAATCATTAGAAGTAGCATATAATTTACATTCATTACAACTGTGGATAGAATTAGATTCTTCCACTTTTCAATTTCAACATTAGTTCATAATTCAATTAGGTTAGATTATATTTTCCATACATTAGAAAACAAAACCAAAAACAAGACCCAACACATAGGCCACTTGGAGAAAGTATAGTTATTTGACTATCTAAAATCTCTCTTTCCAAGTTAACCTAACCCTCAAGCTCTTTAGTAGTGATGACTTTGACATGTTAGATTAATCCCTTAAGGATTTTATCTCACAAAGTTCATCCACTAAGGCTTGTTATGACAAACCAAAAACAAGAGACGTTAATGTGATTAAACCTCAACTTATCCTTTACCCACCTTTACACAAATCTCAAACAACTCTGACAACCTTAGCTTTTCCTAATCCCATCTTGCCTAGTGCTCCTCATTTACCTTTGCATAGTTGGATGGAGTATGACCTTATTGAACAACTTAAGAATACTCCTACAAAGATATCCCTATGGGACCTAAGTTATAATTCCCTTAACTATTACAGTATGCTTCAAATAGCCTTACAACAAGTTGTGATTCCTCCTAATACAAATGTAAATGATGTGGCAACTCTAATTGAAGGAATGAATGCAATAAATGTAGACATTACCTTTAAGGTCAACAAGAGCTCCCTCACTTGGAGATGAGAAAGAGACATGATGCCTTCATGATAATAGCCAAATTCAATAGAACGAGAATAAAAAGGACCTTTGTTGATAATGGCTCATCCCTTAATGTGTTCAATGTAAAAAATTTAGATAGATTGCTCGTGGACAAATCAAAAATTGAACCTGACTCCTTATCGATTCAAGGATTTGATAATGTAGGAAAGCAACCGCTCGGTGTCATTACTTTACAAATTATATTCTGAAACACTACCTTACAAACTCCCATTCATGTTATGCCTCATGATCTATCATACAATCTTCTTTTAGGGAGACCAAGGATTCATGAGATGCATGTGGTGCCTTCGACCTTTCATTATATCATAAAATATATCTATAACAACAAGGTATACCAAGTTCAAATAGACCCCAAGCTTGAGATTTGTTTACAAGTTGAAAAAGGAATGACAAATCCTCTAAGCACATTAATTCCAACATCAAACATAGAACATATAAAAGAAGAGAAACAAGAAACATAAATAGTGTTGAAATTATTAGATGATGATTAGGGTTCTTTGGAATTCACACACTTGTTTATGGGAGAATACATAAGCACAAATAAAGAAGATGAGAAGAAAAAACAACCAATGGTAATGTCAACATAGAATTCAAAAGAATAATCACAAGCATCTACCTCATCCACTCTTGGAGAAGACACAATCTATACAACAAAATTTGATGAGATAGATTATCAATAGCCACCAAACCCAAAAGAAATGGAAAAACTTTATGGGAGAGGTTATGAACTTGTGAAACAATTGGGCTATATTGGAAAAGGGTGTGGAAAGAAAGAACAAGGCATTTGTATTCCTATGGAACCGAATACACAAGAGGAAAAAAGTGGTTTGAGATATTGTGCTTCTAAGATTATGCAAGCAACAAAGAGACCCTTGCTAAACATCAACACCATCATGTGTAATCCTAAAAGAACTCTCACCTTGAACCATTCAAATTTTATTGATACAACTTGTGAAGAATCATTGGAGCTTTTCGAAGATGATGAAGCCTTGAAAGAAATGTTAGTAGTTTATGATAAACCATTCACTCTTTTTAAAAAGAAGCAGCTTACATGTGTTATGGTTGGTACCAAGCAAAAAGAAGAATAACATAGTGAAGATGACATGAACAAGGAAGAGTACAACCCTAAATTTCCAAAACTAAATTCACTTCCTTTAGGAGATATGGTGTACATATAGATGGATATTAACAATGAAGACAAGGCAATAAATATAGGAAAGTTCCTCGATGATGATCAATAAGAACAAAATCCTTTCGATGGTTTGGTTGTATTGGTTGAAACCCAACATCATAAGGTCTGAAATAAAAAGCATCTTGATATTGCTTTCTCCTCACAAGATACACTTCAACATGCACCCGATGGTCCTCTTTACATATCCGATTATATCTATGATAAGCACACTAAATTAATAGATCCCTTCTATAGAGAGAACATGATCACAAAAGAATTCTTACTTTTGCATGAGCTCTAACAAGATATCTATGATAAATCAAAAGCATGGATCAAGACACATAATGGTCTTATTTACCCTAGAATGGGATTGATCACCTTACCATTGCAGATAGGACCAAAAACATTGGATATCCCATTCTCCATCATCCCGTAGTTGGACCAATTTTGTGTGAAGCTAGGCTATCCATGGCTTCACTCCATGAATGTTGTCCCTTTGATTGTACATAAATGCTTAAAGTTTCCCTTTGATAATGAAATTTTCACCGTTTTCCATAGTGTCTTCAATCCCTTTTCCTCTTGTGCAAACTTTTCTTTAGAATTCCTTAGGCCCAAGCCCATAGAACCTATAAAACTATGATAAGACTTCTTTTTCTTGACTAATAAAAAATTCAAGGAAAAGAAGATAGAAAAACTATCCCTCTAAAACATGTCCCCACCTACCACCAAGCCTACCATAATAGATGAAACCATGATTCAAACTAAGAAAATTATGAACAACCAAGACCAACCTAGGAAAAAACCTTCACCTACTTCCTATAAAAGACCAAGATTTAATGAAACCAATCCTGTCACACCTACTAGAATAAAACAAGTTTACAAAGTAAAAGAGAAATTTATTGAACACCTTCTCATGGTTCCTTCCATTCCTTCCCTCAAGGAAGAAATGAAACCTATGGTTGATCAACCCGCTCCAACATAAATACAACTTGAAAACAAAACTGAAAGAAACAAAGGTGCTAGAGAGAATAGTCGTAGACCCCGTGCCCTTGCTCCCAGGCTACATAGGAGTTAAACAAAGAAAATAAAAATCCAAACATGACTGAAGCAATGCACAATGACTCTACTCCCACCCTAAAACAAAATAATCCAATAAAACAATTTCACAACAACTTGAAGCCTTCTTTAGACATTATCATTCGACCACATGTGATTAACTTAGATGATGATGACAACTCTCCATGAGCTTCAATGAAAATTCTCCTATGAAGATTTTTGAGCTTGGTGTAGGTCCTAGTTCAAAACTTGCTATTTTCCCTTTCACTAGTTGCCTAGCTTCAATTTACAATGAAAATAATTGAGATCCAAATGACCTATAGGGGTATGTGCAGGATCATCATGGAAAAACAGGCCCTTAAGTGGCAAAAAATTTAGAAAAATCAGTGTTAGAGAACTTGACGTAAAAATTTGAATAAGTTATCTATATTATTTCAAAAATATGTATGAATAGAATCTGTAGAAAATTGAATGTCGTTTCTAAACTACTAGGTTTATTTAAAAATAAATAAAATCTATTTGGTGAAAATTTGAAATTTCAATGCAGTAGTACTTAAATTTTAGGGAAAAAATAAGAAGTAGGTGTCTGTTTGACCACCCTAACCATAATAAAATGATAATATTTTGTTATAAGATTTTATATATAAGTAGAGGACTCATGTATGGATGTGATGCATATTTTTTTGTAATTTTTTCCAAGTAAATAATTAATTATGATTTTTTATTGCAACTTTTAAAAATATATAAAACTCCTATGTCCGCCACCTTAACTTGGTCAAAACTTCATGAAATTTAATTTTTCTTTTGTTAATCCTATAGTATGTGAAGCATAGAATGCACATTTTTTGGATTAAAAAATGTGATATTGTTGAAAGTTATAGATGTTTTTCAATCATCCTATCGATCAGGACTTTAGTCAATTCTAATAGAAAATGAATAATAATTATTTATTAAATTCAAATTAAAGCATAATTTATATTGGTGGAAAGCTGAGAATCTCCTCTAAAACCCTTTTTGTTTCATCAATTTTGGGTAAAAAAGTTGCCACATACCCTACAAATACCCATAATATTGCCACTTTTTGTCCCATCATGATCCTGCACATACCCGGAGACTTTAGGTTGACTCACATGTGCCTTACTATTATTTTACATTTTATTTTTTTTCATTTTTCATGTGTGTGATGTAATCCCCCATGACATTCTATTTGATGTCTTCTATCTCTTTGTGACATTCCTCTATTTGTACCTTCACTCTTCTTTATTTTGTACAATTTTTTTCCTTTTATCTTTTCATTTGTCTTGTCTTTTTCTTTTGGGGATGATGCAAGACATTGAAACATCTTCATGTCTCTTCCATGTTGACCCAAAAGCTTTTATTTTCCTTTATCTTTTCTTTATCTTGTATTTTCCTTTTGGGGATGATGCAAGGCATCGAGCCATTCATGTCTCTTCCATGTTGACCCGAAAGGTTTTTCTTTGTTTTTTCTCTCTTTGTGTCATTCTTCTAGTTTTATGTGTATTTTGGGAATGATGACTATTCCAAGATTTCTTAAAAATATTGCAACAAGAACATAATAACCCTAAATACATAGATCCCTTATGTGTTTGGTGTTTTCATTTTGGGGGAAACCCCTCTCTTTTCTCTTTTCTTGTATATAACATGGCATAGGAATTTCCAAGTTGGCTCTCATGTCTTCTTGCTTAGAATTTATCATTTGTTACTTTAAAGTAATTTCTCACAGTATGGTGTTTAGAAATTTCTTTAAAGTGGGGGCATACATTGGCATTATTATTTTGTATCTTTCCTTTTCATGGTTCATGGTGTAGTTTTCTTATTTCATATGATGATTTTTTTGCTTTGTGGATGACATTGGGTGTGATGTCCCTCAAAAGTGTGATCCCTCTTACCATATTACATTCCTCTTATTGGCTTGATGTGACACACTACATCCCCTAAGTCATGAATCTATTATTTTTTGATTGGTCCTCTCTTGGAGACATTAGGCACAATGTTCCTTAAGTTAAAGACCTTGCATGAACTAAGCAAGACTCCTCTGAAGATTCTCCATTTCACATTGTACATTGTGTAGTTATATGGACACCTTGCATAGCATAGCTTTCATGCCTATAGAGCCATCTTGTTTGTTCATGAGTTCCAAGCATACAAAGTTTTGCTTGCTTCATGAAGCTCAATTTTTTTTTTTGAGTGGTGCCTTATCAAAGTTACCAAGAGGTATAACTTTGGTATGGTTTGATAGGAAGCTAAATGAGGGCATGACTTTCCCTTAGCCACTCACATGTGTGCGAGTGCATACTAGCCATGAGTGTATGTTTCTCACCTTCTTGGACTTCTCACCCAATGAACAAATTGAAGTTTTGTTGCCTTAGAGTGAGTATGCATGTTTTGGACAAACAACCTAGACTTGATCCACATCGCAAAGGATAAATGATTGAAGCTAGATTCAAATATTTTATTTTTACCTTTTCTTTCCATCCTTGGTAGTGCATTCTTGTGCTTTGTTGTTATCTTATATCATTCTCATGTGTGTTATTTTTTTCTTATGTTGGTTGGCCATGGGATCTTGATCCCGAGGGCTTGATCACCCCTCTTGATCATTGTTGTCCTATCTTACTAGCATTGGCACACTTGGACCCATCTTGATGTGTGTTTATCTACTTTAGTGTGAGTTTGAAGAAATTTAATCCTCTCACTAAAGTGGGGGCTAAATGTGGCAACAAACAAAATATCCCTTCTACTTTTCCTTGCTTTTTTTGGTCCTCCTCATAAATTAAGCTTAATGGTGCCTTGATTTAGTATTGTAATATACTTGATACATTCACATTACATCTTGGGCCCTTGTTAACTAGTGAACATAAATGGTAACTTACTAAAGTGTGTGAAGTGTTGTAACACACTTTCACACTTTTCTAAGATTTTATTAATTAACCAAATCTAATAAACCTCTTTTTAATCAAAATAACCTTAAATCATGCCTTATTTTAAAGTGTTGTAAAGTGTTGCAACACAATTTTACACTTTTCTAGGGTTTCCATTAATAATTGGGCTTTCTTATGCTTTAATTGGCCTTTTTGCATCCAAAAGCCTCATTTAATGCATCTTTTCAAGGATAATCCCAACACAAATCATTAGCCAATCATAATTCAAGTGTTTTATGTTTAAATGGCCTAGATTTAGTGATTTGGGAGACTGAGTCATAATTCAAGTGTTTTATTCACCACCTTGGGAAAATGAGTCCCACCAATGTTTTTTGGTCCTAAACCTCATTTCACACATTTCTAAGCATTTTAAATTTGGTCCCAAAAATTATGCCTAATCGAACTCATTCACCACTTTGGGTGAATGAGTTGTGTGTGGTCCAAAATCAAAATTAATTCAAAATTTTGGCAGGATTTTATCCTCCTATATCTGATGTTGTCTTGTAGTCTTGTAATTTTAGGAATTCTTGCATAATTAAGTATAAATACAAGTTTATTTCATTCATTTTTCACCTAGCAAGTTGAATGATCATTCTCATAGCAAGTTTGAGTTCACAAGAGCATTCAAGAGAATTCAAGGGTAGATTATTAAGCATTTTAGAGTAGCATTAAAGCATCAATAATCAGGTTAAAGACTTCATGCATCATGTTTGTTCTTGAGCTAACAATTTTGATATAGGGTTTTATGATTCAAGCAAGCATTTCATTCAAGATCTATAACCTTCAAGCCAGATTCAAGATCCACATCCATTAGAGCCATCTTATAAATATGTGCAACACCTTATTTCTAGGGTTTGGTGAGTTGCAACATCTTATTTTGTTCATTCATCATTCTCCATTCATATTTCATTCTATTTCAAGGTTTAATTACCAATAAGGGGTTTGACCAAGGAAAACCCCTATCCACTAATCCAAAAATATTTTTCCTCTACTTTGTGTGTGATTTGTAGGTCTAGGTTGCAAATTTCCTAAGGAACAAGATTGGGGAAAATTTTTCAAACTGCATAAAGTTGTCAAAGTTTTCATCAAGCATTGAAGAACATCAGAGAACACCTATAGGTTGTAAATTAGGGTTTTAGATCTAGAAAAAAATCAAGAAGGATAAAGAAGACAGAGAAGAAGAGGATTATATTTTGAAGCTTCAGACAACCCTAACTAGATTAATTCACCACTTCTGTAAAATGAGTCCCAATTCTAGTGAAAATTTAGATTTTTGGAGATTCAGATACCCATTTGGAAAATTCCTATTACCGCTCGGAAAATAAGTCCCACTTAGTATGAATCTCAAATTTTTGAGTGTTTCATAGCTCCATTCAACCATCTTCAAATTTCTAGGTGCACATATTCCTTTCTGTAGTTTTTTGTTTTGTTTCATTTACTTTCCTAGACCATTTTGTAGGTCATTGCATTGAATTAGGGTTTAGTTTTGCATATTTCATTTCATTATCTTTTCCAAGTCTAAACTAGGTGGTGAACCCCTCATTATTTTACATTCAACCCCTAGGACAACCCTATTACAAGACCTATTTATCTTTCTCATTGAGATTTCTTAGGTTATCCTTGAATGGAATAACTTTAAATTGGGTGTGCTCTATGTCCTAAACCATATGGTAGCACTTAATAAGACCATTTTAAGAGGTTCCATTAATCACACCTAAGGAAACCTCCTTAGTAGTCACACCTCTTATCTCAATTGAGTTCACTTGGTTGAGGGATCTCTAGGATTTCCTTTAATGAACCAATAGTCTAATAGGTCCATAACTCTTGTTCCATCTCCCAAAAGGTGGAACCTTATTTCCTATAGTTCATTTTGGTGAACCTGACCTTTAGACACCTTATTTCTAATTTCAAGTGCATTTTGGTTCTAGATCTGTCTTACATTAAATTTTCATTAGATCTTGCATTAGTTAATTTTGATTTAGTGCTTGTAAACTTTGCATTAGCAAAAAGTGCATATAGGTTCTATCTTTGCATCTTAAATCAGTCAATTTCATTGAAATTTTATAATTGCAATTAGTCAAGAGAGCATACAAACTAGAAACCTTAAACACAACTCATAAATTTTTGAATTTGGTGTAAAAACCCTAATCTAGGATTCATTCACCCCTTAGGATGATCTAGTCCCTATATAGGTGGTTTTTCTATGTTTTTGGGAGTTCTAAGTTAAATATTTTTACACATTTGAACCATTGATAAACCCTAATCGGGACACATTCACCCCTTTGGGTGATTTAGTCCTATATTAGGTCTTAATCAACATTTTACAGCATTAAAAACCTTGTTTTTGTGCTTTATTTTTTATTGTTAGATATCTATTTCAAATTACTAAGATTCAATTTCATTTATTTCATTAGACCTAGCTTAACTTGGTTAATTTTGTGCATTATGTAAATTCAAAATTGTATAATTTACAACATTTCATTTTTAGATTGTTCCAGTGAGCTATCAACAAATTACCTTGTTTAGAATCTAAACAATGTATTCACACATTTCATTGTAGGTCATTTCATTTCATTTCATCATGAATATGTACTTTGGAAAACTTAGGATGTCCTTGAAATCATTAGTGGATGTGTCAAGTTGTGATTTTTGAAATGATCCTAATGAATTGAACTCTCGTGGTCAATAAAATCCTAATGCATGTCCTCCTCCTAAAATTGACATCACTAGAGAAGATAGGGATAGCCCGAACTTCATAAGTGATTTCCTTGAAAACCATGAGACTAATGCATCCTTTTATCCTTCTATGAAACAACCAATGCAACTCGAGATGTTTAGTCTTTTGAAATTGAGACACAAACTAAACCCAAGCTCTCTATAATAGGTAAACCTAATACCTCTAACTAAGCAAACATTCAACCATCCTATGTTAACATAGTTGAAAGGTGAAAAATTGTTTTCTTTTCTAGGGTTTAGGACCTAGGATGACAATCTTCACTGTCTCTCATTCAAGAACAAACCCTAGAGATCTCATTGCAAAGGAGAAAGAGATCTTACAATAGAGATGCCCTAGGGGATGAATCTAAACTAATGAGGGGTTCGCCACCAATTTGAGACTTGGAAAGAAAAATGAAATCAAAGATGAAAAAATTAACCCCAATTCAATGTAAACTTTCACTAATATATCTAAAAAAGCAAATGAAACCAAACAAAAAGCTGCAGGATGTAATGTGTGCACCTCAAGATCTGAAGATGATAGGAAGGAGCTCTAAAATGTTGGATATTCTTACTTTAATGTTGAGTGGAACTCACTCATTAGGATGGGAAAATAAATCCTAGATTTTGGTTTCTATGTGGGAATAGGAATCTGGCAAATAGGTATCTGAATCTGTAAAAATATGAATTTTGATCTAAACTGGGACTCATTCACTAGAAGTAGAAAATTAGTCTAGTTGGGGTTTTATGAAACTTCAAGATCTAAATCTGATCTTCAAGGTCTACTCTATGCTTCCCAACTGATTTTTGAATCTAAACCCCTGATTTGCAACCTCTAGAATCTCTCCAAGTATTTCCAATGCTAGATGACAACTTTGACAACTTTAGGCACTTTGATAGCTTTCTCCAAACTTTCTCCTTAATGTTTCTTCAACATAAACCTACAAATCACACACTAAAGAGAGGGAAAAATGTTATTTTGTTAGTGCAAAGCAGATTTCCTTTGTCAAACCCCATTTTGGTAATCAATCCTTGAAATAGATTGAAATAGGAATGGCGAATGATGAATGAGCAAAATATAATGTTGCAACTCACTAAAACCTAGCAATAGAAGGCTACAAACTTGTATGAGATGGATCCACTAAATGTAGATATTGATTCTTGTTCGAGTAGGATAGATCTTGAGTGAAATGCTAGCTTGAATCATAAAACCCTACATCACAATTGTTAGCTCAAAAACAACCATGATGTATGAAGTCCTTGACATGATGATTGATGCTTGAATTTTTCTCTAAAATGCTTGATAATCTGCTCTTGAAGACCCTTGATTGCTCTTGTGAACTCAAACTTTCTATGATGAATTCTCTCACAAAAGTCTTAAGTGAAAATGAGTGAAAGAACCATGTATCTATACTTAATTATGCAAGAATCCCCAAAATTACAACACTACAAGCTGACATCAGATCTAGGAGGATAAAAACCCACCAAAATTTTGAATTAATTTTGATTTTAGGCCACACGGGACTTGTGTATTGAAAATCCCTTAAGCTCCTCTTTAGGTTGATAATATTGTTTTGCTTTTCTCTGGCTCATGCCTCCTATGCTTTTATATCCCCGAGCCCCTTTTGGAGAGTTTTCTCCACTGCCTCCACGTGTCCACTATGCACTCCTTGCAAAGAGATCCTCCCTTGCTAGTATATCGAGCCCCACCATGTCTCCATGTGTCAGCAGTGCTGGCTTTTAAGATCCTACTCCCCTTTGATATGCTATCAAGCTCCACGCACGTGCCACATAACATCATTTCATGGGTACCTTTTGGTGGACCCACAATTGACGCTTGAGATGAAGACTCTCCCATGTGTCTTCACCACAAGGATTTACAACGCTAGAAGGAAAGAATTAACAATGAGCCCCATCTTATCGCCACATTTCCTAGCCAACTCTATGGGTGAGTGACATATGTTTGCATGGTAGTTTTGCTTCTTCCACAATGGGACCATATTCATCATTCATAGGGGAATGCATCTAGTTTCAAGGTGACTACATTCCATGCTTCAAAATATTTTCCATTACAACGGCCATGGGAAATCATTGTAACAAGCAACATTAATAGTGGTAGGGGATCTTTTCTATTACTAGCTCTTAAGCAGTGGGATGCTTCTCTATATATATTGCTTTAGCTCTTTGAAAAGGGGTTCAAAGTTTGGAGAATACATAGAAAATTGTGTAAAATCACCAGGCCTTTGTATTGTTTTTTAGATTATTGTTTTAAGATTCATAGATTGTGTCATTTTTGTTTGGACTTTTTGTTTCTTAGCTAATTCACAAAACATTATACTATGCTATTATTGTACTGGGTAGTTTATTTACAAAACTACTATAATTTTAATATAAGTTTGTTGATTCAAACCATGCCTTGAACTCTTCTTTTCAGTAAATATGTATGGACGTTATTTTATGTTATTTAATAAAATTCTTAGGCTTTTAATCTATACTCTTTGTTATTTCTGGACATGCAGATTTTTGAATGAGTCCTTAAATCCCATCTGAAAGGAAGATTTACCATGCCCACACCTACATCTTGGGACATCGCCTTAGATTATAACTTTATTTTATATATCTACTTCCTTTTCGCAGTCCTAACCCCCAAAATATAGGAGTTGGCTTCTTTAAAAATCCAAAGGCCTCTTAGTTTAGCACAATTCGTCCCCCCATTAACTGAGTTTCCCATAAGGTTGTTGCTTGGAATTTTTTGGCATCAATAGTTTCTTTTTCTAGCAGGCTTGGTGGGACTAGTTTAAATGTATCTAAATCTAAAGTAGGTGTATGAGCCATAGGCCTCTTACAAGATCCCAAACAATGAAAAACCTTTCGCCTACTAGTGCCACTACTAGTAACAGTACAAACAAGAACCCATCTAGTGAATGTTTTGATCCATTCACCAACCATGTTGTTGATTGCTAACAGAAATTATGTGGCACAAGTTCCCTAAAGTCCTCTTATAGCACTAGTAGCACCATTCAAACACTTGCAATATGTGGCGGACGTTTGTTTAGTGCATGGTGTTACCAACCAAAATTTCACGCTAAGGTTGCTTATAGCCTCTTTCAAAGGCATAGCACTAGACTAGTGTCTCACTTTGGAAGCCAATACTATCGGTACCTGAGATCAACTCAGAAACCATTTCTACGAGAGATTTTTAAACAATGGAGATCAATCTTCACTATATCATCAACTGGCAACCATAAAGCAGGCCTCTCAGGAGGCCATGACTAACTTTAATGCCTAGTTTCACACAACTTGGCAAAGGATTTAGCCTACAATCTACCTACCTACAAATTTGGCATTTATGTTCTATTTGAACTCTCTCAATGCCAACATTTCAGTAATGATCTAGTCCCTTGGTGGTAATACTTTTCTAGGTGCATATAACATTGTTGTTCATGTGGTGAATAATTTGACTGATGTCAAAAAGTTACCGCCTCAACCCGCTATGCCTATATTTCTAGACTTGTCAATTCCTACCATGGAGATAGCATCTACCAGTGTGCCTACTCTTCCTCGATCTATGTTTGCATATCTGAGCATGATGCAGAATGTTGCTTCTATGTCTAATTCATAAAAAGATGAGATGAGTGATGTTAAGGAGCTGTTGTGAAGCATCTCAAATGAAATAACTACCATTAAGTAGAACTAGTCCATGCCTTCAAAGCCAACTTACCAAAATTATCAAGGTGGAAAATCTTCCTACCAGAAAAATTACTTTCAAGGAGGCTCGCACAAAAATTTGTAGATTCAAACAAGTAATTAGATGGTGTCGGTACCTATGCCACTATAGAATGCTCACCCAAGCTCAAGTAAAGAGCCAATAGCAGGGAAAAATAACCTCATTGATGGCATCAATCTCTAGTGCTTCCCTTCAAACAAAGCACATATGCCCCAAAATTTCCCATGCAGAAATCTAGAACAAAGAGTAGCGGAACAACATAGTCAAGGGGTGGCGTCAGATTCAGGAGGTTATGTATATTCCTCTCCATAAATGGAAGACATGGTACTCACCACAAAAATGAAAGGAATATCCCTAGAGAAAGAGACAAATATAGCTCTAGATCACATGCTATTATGATGGATAGAAGAGGTGGTGTTTGCAAATGAGGCCTCCACATCCAAGGCCCTGCAAGTGTAGTTCGATTACAACACTCACTCTAAGAGGAGATTCATGGGTGAACCGATTTTCCCATAACCTAGAATCATCTATAACCAAACTCCTAGTACCTAAACCATATATTTTGATGGTTTTAAATGCTATGTCTCTCTTTTACTCTTTTAGGCTCTTTCACCTAATGGAAAGAGATAGATCACACAACAAAATCTAGATGGTTCACTCAACCTAATGCAATTATAATAAAAATATGAATGAAATGTGTCTAAATGAGGTAAACTAAATTCAAATAACTGATAAAATATATTTATCATTAAGTGAAGACTATTGAAATGCAACTTGTTAGAAAACACATTGTGATATGCAGAAACACCTAGAAATGAATGCAAATTGCAACAATAATGGATGAAACTAAAATTGTGCATTTGAGATCTTTATGGAGACTAGAAATGACTTTGGAATGTTGCTAATCCTAATTTTTAGGCCTAGTGGGACTCATTCGCCATTCTAGGAGACTTATTCCTAGTTCTAGGAAATTATTTCGGAGCCTATTTTAGACAAATGGGTATCCAAAATTGTAGAAAACCTGTTTGAGGTCTAGCAGTGGGACTCATTCAACATCCATGGTGAATCGGTCTACTTTTGAATTTCTAAAAATCCAAAGGTGGAAACTAAAGTCTTTGGTCTACACTTCGGCTCCTAACAAGTGTCTGCCTTCAAAATTCTAATTTTTGAGTCTGAAAGTGACTTGTACTGGGTATTTTGACTTGATCAACAAGGAGACATCTTCAAAAACTTTGCAACTTTACCTTCAATTATTTCCAAGCCTTCAAGATATCTAAATCTGCAAACACACAAAAAGAGAAGGAGAAATGTTGAATTTTAAGGCATGGCAGTTTTCCTTGGTCAAGCCCCTTTTAGGTAATTAAACCAAAATGGAAAGATAATATGAAAAATGAACATGAAATGAAGGGATTAATATATTTACATGATGTTTGATCTTGAATTTTTGTAGCAATGGAGGAAGATTCTACCCTTGAATGTATTTTGGAAGCTATCTTGATGACTTAGAATGTAAAAACCCTAACTTGCTTGACCTGATAGAGAAGATAGATGATGAATGAATGATAAGAGATGTGTGAATGAGTTAAAATATGTAAATTAGGGTTTAGAGACCTGCTTTTATAGGTAATCCACCTTATTTTCCTATTAATTGGATCCCTGAGGCCGGCATGAAAGAATAATAAACTTAAATCCCAAAATATCCCTCTCAAAAGTCAAAATGGCCCAAATGGGACTCATTCACCACCTTGGGTGAATCAGTCCCACCTAGTAGGGACTCATTTACCTTAGAGAAAGAATTAGATCCGGAGGGGCCCATTTGCCAGCTAGGAAATTGGGTTATAAATGGGGACTTTGTTGGGTATTTCATCAAATTATTCCTTGGGATGCATAATATGGGGTAATAGGGACCTATAAATGATGATGTAAAAGTCAATTAGGTCTTGGGACACATAATTCAATGTGAAAGTGTTATTAAATACACTTTACAATACTAAAATGAGGCCCACACAACCTAGGAAGGCACATCATCCAATGTGAATGTGTAGGACACATTACAACACTAGACTAACATTAAGTTCAATTCACAAGCCTTCTAGATTTATTAGAGGATGAAATTAAATATATTTTATATTTTTTAATTAAGGAGGAATGGGTTTATTAAGTCTAGAAAAGTGTGAAAGTCATTTACAACACTATACAATACCTTCACAAGACATCAATAAATGCATTTAAAAGGGTCCAAGACCTAGTGTGGATGTGAAAAACACCTCCCAACACCAAATCAGGGCCTCCTTAAGTCCAATTTATAATCAACTATTCCCAAATCAAGCAAGAAATAATTTTTTCTATGGTACAATACCTTTGTAGTTGCACAACAATTTCGACCATGAATAGAAGCCTTTGAATCCGCTACCATTCAATGTGGTGGAACAATGGAAGAAATCCTCTGCTAATTTGTTTCTTTTGAATATCTTAGCTATTCCAAAGAAAAAGTGATTACTGCGGAAGGCCCTACTCAAACATGGAAGTATAGAGCCAACAAAGCAATCATTCAAAGGAAAAAATTTTGATTCACCACCTCCAGCCAAAGTCCTCACAAAATGTATCGAGGAAGCCTTTAATACTAAAGTTATAGGTAATTCAAAATTGAAACCCTTTTTCCTGACTCTTATTGTAGGTAAGAAATTGTTGCATAATTCCATGATTGACTTTGGTGCTAGTACCATAGTAATGCCAAAGTAGATAGTTGAAGCCTTAGGACCTAGCTATGAACCTTTAAAAAGAGGGGTTATCTAGCTTGATGGGAAAAAGTTTGAAACCGTAGGTGTCATTAAGGACCTCCCCTTGACTCTATTATCTTGCCATACTATCATAGTTCCATAGGATACTATGATCATAGAAGTTCCCCCCACGTTTGGTCTTTGTTTATCCCAGGAATTTACTTCAAAGATAGGCAAATATCTTTCTTTAGATTGGTCACACTTAATCCATTGGACCAAACACAGAGCTAAAATGAAGATAGTGTCTAAGCCTCTACATTCAGAACATGTGGTGGATGAAGCCATGATCAAATTTTAGGCTGCTCATACCTCTATCACCAAAGAGGAAATGTATTGTACTAATCTACTAGAAGATGAGAAGGTGGCCAAAGACTAGATTGATCAGGAAGAGGTACTCTTAAGTGAATATATAGACACTAATCATTTCAAAAATTATCATGCTACTTGATTGGGAACCTATGTTATCTATGATGAAGATCAAGTGATTTTGAAGGTCATGAAGGAACCTGAGGGAGATCAAGCCTCAAAACTATGGATGCTACATTTTGATGGAGTGAGATGTAAAGTTGGTGAAGGAATCAGGATATGTTTGATGTCCCCATTAAATGAAGAGACCCTCGGGTCTTTTCACTTTTAGTTTTCCTATTCAAACAATGAAGCTAAATATGAAGGCCTGGTGTAAGGTCTAAGTCTTGCAGAACAGATGGGCGTCAAGAAAATAATAGTGTTTAGAGACTCCAAGCTAGTGGTCAATTAAGTCTAGGGGCTCTTCACTACCAAGATTGTCTACATGAGATCCTATAGACATAGAGTCTGGGACCTGATTGAAAGCCTTCAATATTTCAATATTTAGATAGTGCCCATAGAGAAAAATGCAGATGCAGATCGCATGGTAGAAATTGGATCTCAATTTGACCATGTTCCTAACCTAATTCACAACGCACACTCTGTACAGGTGATCTTACCATTGGAAATCCTAGATAGTGCTCAAAGTTGGCAAGAATTCAAAAGTGATGAACACATCACCTCATTCATCCAACAATCGAGAGAGTTTGTTGAGCAACTCCAACCAACAATTGTTGAGTCCTATGAAGGGAAAATTATTTAGTTAAGGTCCAACAAACTTCCAAAAGGATTGGTCACTCTCAAAAACCAATTCAATTGTGATGATGCAAGGAATAAAAAGAGGAAATTTTTAGTGAACAAAAGTGAAAATACAAACCTTCAAGTTGAGGATGGAAGGAATTTCAAGGTCAGAAAAGATGTCCCACAACACGATAAAGAAATGCTCATTTAGTTTTGTAAGAAATATGGAGTAGTGGCCTGGTCATATGATTACCTCAAGGGATATGACCCCGAAATAATCTAGCATACTATAGATCTGATGAAAGGAGAAAAACATATCCACCAGAAGTAAACACCAATAAATCTAAAGATTGAAGCCTTGATGGCTCAAGAATTGAAAAAGCTAATTAAGTATTGGATCGTCTTCCCAATCAAGCATAGCACATGGTTGTCCAACTTGGTTCCTATCCAAAAGAAGAATTGAGACATCATACTGTGTGTGGATTTCCAGGACCTGAACATAGCATCCCTAAAGGACCACTACCCCTTGCCCTTCATGGAGTCTATCTTGAAAATAATGGTTGGCTCAAAAATGTTCTCTTTGTTGGATGGATTCTCTGGTTATAACCAGATCTGAATAAAAGAGGAAGATTGATGGTTGATCCCACAAAGTTGGTTTACAATTTCTAGGAGGAACACATTTTTACTGAAATCACATATTTTTAGAAAATATAATGATTTAAGCCTTAAAAAGTTCCATTTAAAGCATTCCAATTGAAGAGGGTTTGATCAAACTACCTTAAATCAAACCCCCTTGGATAGAACCCTTCTAGTTTTAAACCATACCTATAACGGAGTCTCCTTTACACCTATCAAAATGTTGATAAAAACCCACTTTTGATTTACCTTTTGGGCGATCAAATGAATCCATTTAAAGTTTATTTTTGTAAGTATGTAGCCCTTATTATAAGATTCCCAAAAAGTATAATTTTAAATAAATTTTATTTTATTATTATATTTATTTTTTATTTCTCGTGAAAGTAGGTTTTTCATCAAAAATCAAGTTCTTTGTTCTTCACATGTGGAAAAATAGCAGATTATAAAAAAAAAATTCTAAAAAATATGAATGCACTAGATATTGAAGTCCTTGATCCAACAAAGAGAAAAAAATTGAATTTTGATACATACAAAAAAAGTTACACATTATACAATCGCGGTATGTCTGAATTATAATTGGTTTGACTTTGAAACTTGATTAAAGAAAAAATATTCAATAAAAAACTATCAAACCAAGTGGAAGCACTAGACATCAGAGTAATGAATCTAAATTTGAAAGAATTAGAAGTTTATCCTTCATGGAAAAAAAAATATACATTATACGGTGAGCGTCACTTTTTTAAAATGTTGTTTTCTGAAAAAAATTAGTTTTCGAGGGAGATGGAAAAAGAACTGCAATCTGATTCCAAAATTTTTGAAAAAAATATATTTAGAATCTATAGAATTTTTTTTATAAAACTCTAGTTTCCATCATCTTCAAATTCCTCATGGTTTAGTTGCTATAGGTGTCTAAAAGTGAAGATTTAGTTACGAAAAAAATATTTTAGTGTCCAGTTTGGCCAAAATTTGTAAACCACTATTGTGGGATCACCCTGACACAAGATAACGTTCACTACCAAGTGGGGAACATTTTCCTACATGAAAATTCCCTTCGTCTCTCAAATGTGAGAGCTACTTTCTAGTGGGAAATGGATATTGCTTTTAGAGAATTGATCAACAAGATTATCTTAATCTACTTGGATGATCTGACCATATTCTCTAAGTCTAAAGATGATCATTTTGATCATCTAGAAATTATTTTAAAAAGATGCCAGGAGTTTGAGGTATCCCTGAACCCAAAAAAATGTTTCTTCGGAGTCTCACAAGGAAAATTATTGGGGTACATGGTTTCCAAAGATGGAATTGCAATTGACCCAAAGTGGGTGAAGGAAATCAATTAGCAGCCCCTACTAGTCAACAAGCAGGAAGTTTAGTCCTTTCTGGGAAAGGTAAATTTTGTGAGAAAATTCATTTCTGATTTTGCAAGACTAATCAGACCTATTATGTTGTTGCTCA
Organism: Sequoia sempervirens; assembly: GCA_007258455.2. Classification (NCBI taxonomy): domain Eukaryota; kingdom Viridiplantae; phylum Streptophyta; class Pinopsida; order Cupressales; family Cupressaceae; genus Sequoia; species Sequoia sempervirens. The sequence continues at coordinate 635,506,650 of VDFB02193867.1, forward strand.
AGAAGGATCAATTACTCAAATGGAAAAAAGATGCTAGAAAATCCTTTGTGAAGGTTAAGAATGCTATTTCTTCATCTCATGTGTTGGTAAACCTAGACCTATCAAAGGATTCCATAATGTATGTGTTTAGTAGGAAATACAGTATTGCCATTGTTTTAACCTAGAAGGATGATGAAGGAAAGGGAGAACATCTGATAGCATTCCATTCCCAAAACTTCAAGGATTATGAAATGAATTATAAATTTGTTGAAAGAAAATCATTCACCATTATTAAGGGGCTCAAGAAGTTTTGAAACCTTATATCTTACAACAAGGTGGTAGCATATGTCATGTATTCTAGTGTGTGCGAATACATTATGGAAAGAGAAATCACAGAGAAAAAGGCGAACTAGATTACTAAGATCCTTGAATATGACATTGAGGTTAGACCCACATAGACCATCCAAGGGAGATGACTATGTGAATATTTGGTGCATGATCAAGAATGTCAACTTAAGAGGAACAACTCAAGCTTTTTCTAATGAATGAATTTGAGTCCGAAGGCTATTATTTGGTAGATAGGATGATATTTATGCAGACCAGGAAATATCTGATGAGCCTCCCTTCTTAGAAGAGAAGATTCTACAAATTGTAGAATAGTAGATACACACTCATCAAAGGAGTCCTTTTCAAAAGGAACTTCAATGGCGTTCTCCTATAGTGCATCAACATAGAACAAGCAAATAAAATTTTAGACATATTCCACAATAGTCCCATTGGAAGACACTTCTCTGTAAAGACTACTACCATCAAAATTATGTGTGCCAAATATTTTTGGCCTACACTATTAATAACTCACACTCTTTGGTTAAGTCATGCAAGGAATGCCAATTCTTCATAGGGAGAAAGAAGAAATCAGAAATGCCCCTAATCCAATTGTTAGCAAAGAACCCTTTGTGTAATGGGGCCTTGATTTTATTAGGATGATTAATCCTGCCTCTAGTGCTAGAAAAAAATGGATCCTCATAGCTACAAGCTACTTCAATAGGTGGACCGAAGCCATGCCTCTGAAGAATGTGATGGAAGCAAAGATTGTGAACTTTCTCGGGGAAATTCTAACAAGATTTAATCTGTCAAAGACCATCATCTTTGACAATGTTAAGGCTTTACTAGGCTCAAAGCTATTTCAATTTGCACTCAATCATGGCATATTCTTAAAATTATCTTCAAACTACTACCTACAGGGAAATGGCCTAGCCAAGTCAACGAATAAAAATTTATCCCAACTCATTAAAAGAATCAGGTTGGAGCATCAAAAGGAGTTGTATAAGAACCTCTAGGTAGTTCTCTAGGAAGACCAGATAAATTATCCTAAGCAAGTTCTTAAGACTTCGCCGTACAAGCTAGTATATGGGAAGGAAGCACTATTGCCCATCTCCATGGAAATTCCTATGCTACAATTTCTCAAGTCTCTAGAGGTGGAATATAATAGAGCCATGCAGGTCTAGTTGGCCAAGTTGTTGGAGGTGTAGGAGAAAAGAGAAAAGGCCCTAACAGCCATGATTAACCCCCAACTACTGGTGAAAAGGTGGTTTAACAAGAAGACCTTAGACTAGGGTCTTAAATGTGTAGACCTAGTGCTAAAATTAAATGAAAGAGTTGCAAAGCCTAGCCTACACTAAAAGTTTGATAGCCTATGGGAAGTGAATTTTCATATTATTCAATGCAAGCAACATAATGCATTTGAACTAGAAAACATGGAAAAAGAAGCATTGGGGATTACAATTAATGGAATCCACCTTAAATTGTTCAATTATGCTTCAATAATCATTTTCCCAGTGTAGATATGTAATTATGTAAATTTCCTTTGTGTTTTTATTTTTTGTTCAGATGGTCTTTCAAAATGGAACCCATAATGTAGAAGTTAAAATGAACCCATAAAGTAGAAGTAGAGAAAGGAACTCAAAGAAGTAGAAAAAGGAACCCATAATAGAGAAAGAAAAAGAGGCAAAAAATTGATTAAAAGGTTGTATATTCATTATACAGTATTATATACTTTCATATTACAATTTAAAAATGGCTCTCAGGCCATAATTTTTGAAGCATATATATATACTATGTAGTTTTTTTGAGCATGTATAAAAAGCCTTTCACTTGAGACATATATCCAAAACAATGGAAAAAAGGGACTTCATTCTTTAGTTAGGAGCATCAGTAGCATCAATGACATCTGGAACAACTTCATCAATAGCAACAGAATCATTAATGGTAGCAGGAGCATCAACAACAATAATGGCAAGTGGTGGAAGATACATTAGGTTTTGGAAATTAGTGTACTACTCCACACCATAGAACAACACCACATTGTAGCAGCACAATAGGAAGTGGAAGGCATGAGTAACCCTCTAGCGGTGCTCTTCATGCATCAGAATGTGGAATCTACTCAGGAATGGCACTCATGACACCACTACATGTTTTCCAATGTGTTTACAAAGGTCGCTCACCATAGGAAGACCAAGGCCATACACCTAATTTTCCACTTCTCCAAGGCCACTAAGGTAGTGCTTCGGGAAGATTTCCAATGTGTAACAAGATCATTGGCTTGGGTACTTGTATATATAGCAAGGAGGAAACAAAATGGGAGAAAATTTCAGTAATAACCCTATACGTTTCCTCATATTATATGCAATCCCTCCCCAGTATCCACTTCATTGCTATAATTGCCAAAAAATACTTGTTCTTCATCATGCGTTACAGACAGCTGTTAGAAATTTCACCTAAAAAGGTTGTCTGGGACTTATTGCTAGTGAGCCTAATTGGAGTATTCATTGCGCCTATCTCTATCCAACTACCAAATGCTAATTCTTCCTAGTTACCAAGTGCAATTTTGTTGTTGTCTAAGAGTCTATTTATAGAAATAGCCAAGGTACATGCATGCAATAAGCATGATGCTGATCAAGTATTAACGCTGAAGTCTCATCAAGAGAAAACTCAAAATTCCCACCAAGAGAAAACTTGAGAATCCAACCCAATTGCATATGTTGTGTACATGAATTGTTGCTTGCAAAGTTAAGGAGTAATTAACTAGCTAAAATCGGTGGCAGTCCCAATTGATCATCCACATGGTCAGGTGCTAAAGTGTCATGTTGTGGGCATTTTTATTTCTCCAAGGATGAACTCAATATTTTTGAGTACTCATTATGCTTTTGTCCTAATCATTCCTTTTAGGTTATTAATTGCAAAGCATGCAAAAGTTTTTGTATTCCTTCAATCACTGGCTCAATTTCCTAGTAAATGGTGTTGTAGCACATAATGACTAATTGTCATTATGAATTATTGTCTTTTCAAAGGGAAAGGAATTCATTTCACATGATCAAGAGAGTTGGCGGTGCATGCTGAATTTATTGTAAAAAGGAAACCGCTATCTAAAACTCCAAGTTGAGAAAAGGATAAGTTTAGCATGAGAGAGAACAACACTATGAAAATTTTCTTGAGTATGCTATTCAGTGTGAAGAGCTTTGAGTGCAGAATTTTCTGAAGAGCCTAGTGAATTGTAGACAGTTTGAAGATTGCTAAGGTCTACAAATTCTTGAAATGGCCTAAAATATTTAGATGGAAGCAAAAGGAGAAGCGACCCAAAGATTATCTAATACCATCCATACGAGACTGGTGACCAACATTTTTGATGACATCTCTTATGCTTCGCTTTTGATACCAAAGAAGCTAAAGTGGGTCCACATGCGGGCTGTGGACAAGAAATTTCATAGGCACCACACCCTAATTATAGAGGAATGGGATAGCATTAATGACCCCATCCTTAAAACAAACCCTAAGAGTCTTAGGGAAGCATCATGTGAGAGAATGAAATAGTCCACTAGCCAATAGTCTTTGGCATAGAAGCTATGGTTGAGCTGTCTCCTATGGTACATGGAACTTCCTTTTGTGCATCACTACCCATAACTAGTCCATAAATCCATGCAACATTTTAATCCAGATACTGGTGCCTTCGAAGGCTAGGAACTAAGGGTTGTAATCAACATGGAGGCTATAAGGGATATGTTATGCATCCCTGCCAGAAAGGGCTATAGAGAAGAAAATAGGGAGATGTTCACTCTAGAAAAGGGGGAAGAGTTTTGGCAGAACAAAGATCTAGCACTAAGCTTTTATAACCAAGAAACCAAAATTTGTAAAGAATATTTTTCAAAGCTGCCACAGATTCCTGTTGTGCACATTTCTTTTAGCATGGACTTGCAGGAGGCCTTGTCTATGATGGCTTTTGTTTGTGGCATGGACAACGACAAGTACATGCAAGAGTTTCAAATGGGTCTAGGTTTTTAGTTGAGGTGACAACATTCTTTATTCTAGTATGACTTCATAGAAGTGTCATTATCTAGGAAATTCTAAGCCAGATAAAAGAATACAACACACAACATAAATTCAGGTTTTCTTCTCTCCTCTTTCATATGTTTTTGCATCAAAACACTAACTTCTTTACAAAATGCATGGGTTTGGCTAATTTTTATGAAAATGGAGTAAGAAGGCTAGTTTCTATGTGGATTCCCCTCCTCTCTACAACTTATGATTACTATGCATTTTTGAGGTGCTTCTTGACTCTAATTTGCAAGACTTTAGTGAAGATGGAAAGCTTTATTGGCTATCCGCCGAGTAAACCAAGTGGATGCAGAGTTTCTGTCCTCCTTGCAATTGGTTTCTCAGGGAGGATTTCACATTCATGTTAGGCTGCATGTCTTTACCAAGGAGCTATTCCAACTCCTGGCATATCTCACAGATAGGGTGTTGTCCCTCGAGGTGTTTCGGCAACTATCGATTATCGAAAAGAACTTTTGTAGAGGGAAAAATAAGGTTTTTTCGTCCACCTTTTGAGCTTCAAAAAAATGGTAATGGTGAAGAAGTAGATGCATGGTATGCTAGAAGCAAAGTTGGCTCATTTGGGACTGGTGTTAATTTGTGACAAGTGTCAATATAACCCCAAAAATGACTTAGCGAACCTAAACGTTAAGGTGACTCATAGCTCCTAGCGTTACAGGGAAGCTCAGTGGAATCTGCAATCAAAATAGGATGACCTATTTGTGGACCTGGCCGATATTCATGATGACGATAAGAGGTCATTGCAACTCTCTTTCTATTTTACTTTGGTGAATCCTAATGAGAAGCAACAAATGGGGGCCACCCTTCACAATAATTTGTTCAAGCATTTGTAGTGGAGTGAAGATAAAATTGTAGCCTTCTGGATTTATCATCAGGAGATCAAATGCCTTGATGCTTTGTTCCAAGAGTTAGACAAGGATGAAATATTTGATACTCTATGGAATAGAGGGAATGATGATATTGATATGAGTGATGATGACAATGTAGATTGGGAAGAAGCTAGGAAATATATAGAGGGAAAGGAGGTAAAGCATGCCAAGTGTAGAAGAAAGAAAAGGTGACAGAGCAGTCTAACAAGACTTCATTGAAAGTGCGTCTAATTGCATCATGGTTGCAGGCCTCACTACCACATATATGGACTAAAAAAAGACCCAAGGGTATCCCAGCAACCTTTGGAGGTCATAGAGGTGGACAATTCCCCACTCGATAAGAGGCTACACATAGATGCAACTTCTGGAGAAGGCTAACATGAACCTGTAAAGAGCCAAGGATTGGAGTCCTCTGCACCTCAAGTATCTTTCTCTCCCCCTCTTCTCACTACACAATATTTGGTTACTCCTACTACCTCTTTCGTATTTGCACTCCCAATTACTTTGAGTGTTGACCTTTCTTCTTATGCTTCTACTTCCATTATCAGGGTGGTTTCTCCCAATTCATCTAAATCAAACATGCAGTTTTTACTCCCTTGTGGTTGGTTCCACCATTTTTCGCAACCCAATATGGATTTTCCATTACTACCCATTTTACTCCCACAATGTCGGTCAAGACTTAGCTTGCTCAACATATGGAATATATTACATCTCCACTACTACCACCGCTCCCCATGAGTCCTTCCACCACTTCCTTGATTGGGCCTTGGTATAGCATTCCCCTGTTCTCCCCATTAATGGTCTCTCTGCCCAAGAAGACATCAGTTGGGACCACAACTCTCTCTTTTCCTTTTTCTCTTCCTCCCAATGTGCCCTTCACTAGAAATTTGATTAAATCACCAACATAATTTATGTTAGAGGGTGAGAAAACAAGAGTGGCATGGGATCTTAGAGTCCAGAAGAGGAAAGCAAAAGATGATGTAAAGCCGGCATAGCCATCCATGAAGATCCTTCTTAATGAAGCTCAACAGTCCTTGCATTTTGTAATTATACATCTGAAAACCATCAAGCCATAGGGAGAGATGTAGCCTAAGGAATATATGATGCATGTTGTAGAGATTGATCTGTGTGTAGCCTGACCATAAGACAAAATTGAGCTGATGGAGGAAACCAAGTGAGTGGTGACTACTGAATTCCTCAAGTGTAGTTCCCAACTGAAAAAGAGGGAGGACAAGCTCAAAAATTTCAAGGAAAGGGTGGAGGTCCTACTAAATAAAGAAAAAGAAAGCGAAGCTAAAACTACACAAATATCTTAGCAAGCACAGGAAAAAAGTGACAAAATCTAGGAAGAAATTGCAAAGTTCCAGTCTATGGATCCCAACCTAGTCACTAAGTTACAATAGAAAAATGAGGAGTTACAAGACCAATTGGCACAAGCAGATGGAGAAATGCAACAAAATACTGAAGAGATTCAGCAATAGTGAGCTCAATTAGAGCAGGAAATACAACATAAGGATCAAGAGCTCCAGAACAAACAAGCTCAATTTGAGAGGGAGATCTAGGAAGTAAAGAATTCCCTAGAAAATGAATTTACAACCAAATGCCAAGCTAAGGAATGATTTCTTTTTGAGTTAGCAACTCTATAGGAACAACTCTCTATTTCAAACAAGAGAATTGAGGAGCTAACACAAGATGTCGGGTTGAAGGAGATGGAGATTAGTGATTTGAAGAATCCTCCCCATCCCCTTGCTACTCAACCAGATCTCCTTTCATTAGCCCAGCAACTATAAATCTACTAGGAAAAGGTCAAGACTTTTTGTTTGACTCTTCAGTTGGTGCTTCAATTCATGGTGGAAGAGGAAATTTTGAGCAAAGAGGTTCGTGGAACAATAGAATAGTCCCCATAGTTCATTGCAGAGAAGGTGCTCAAGGTAGAGAAGTTGCTAGATAAGCTATACATGGTGGCGAATGAAGACCTGGTGAACATGGGGATTAAAGATCAGAGGCCAACTACTAAGATGACAAAAGAATTCATCTAATTTCATGTGGCCATCCTCCATGCTAGTGATTGCTCGACAACATTGAATTGGACTATGAATAGTATATGGATGAAATTATCCCAACTGACTTAGATGGGCTTACCCTCCCATTTTCTTTCCAATGATTCAATGGCCATAGTAGAGCACATCGCAACAAAAATTGACAAGAATCAATAGGATTTATCTACCTTTTAGCATTTCATTCAACCCCTTACTACTGAGGAAATTGAAGGCGTCACCCATTAGATAGTGTGACTGCTCTTTCAACTTGAGTATGGGATAGAGATATCCATGAAGCTTCCCTTCAAAGAAGTGATTAATCTGTATGAGACACAAGAGAATCTACATGCCATATCGATACCAATTGAGACTGATTGTCTGCCTCTACAAACCATGCTCTCAAAGCCCTAAATCCATTGCCCAATGGATAAGGCCCTGGCCCTCAAACCAAAAATTTTGGGTTCCCATTCCGCAAGAAAAATTCCCTTGATAGTTTTCAAAAACTATGGATTGAAAATACCTTGACCTCCCCTTCAAGTTGATAATATTGTTTTCCTTAGCTCTAGCCCGTGCCTCATATCCTTATATATGTTTGGGCCCCTTTTGAAGAGTTTTGTGTGCTCCTTTCAAAGAGTTCCCTTGCTACTCTATCAAGCCCCACCATGTCTCCATGTTTCAGTAGCGTGGGCCTTTGAGATCCTATTTCCCTTTGATGCTCTATGAGCTATGCCTATGTGCCACATAGAATCATTTCATGAGTACCTTTTAGCAGACCCACAGTCAACGCTCGAGATGAAGACTCTCCCATGTGTCTTCACTGTGGTGATTTTTGGTGCTAGAAGGAAATAATTAATGACAAGCCCCATCCTATCGCCATCTGTCCAAACCAAATCTATGGGTGAACGACACATGTTTGCATAGGAATTTTTCTACTTCCACAATGGGAACATAGTAATCATTCATAGGGGAATGCATCTAGTTCGAAGGTGACTGCATTCCATGCTTCAAATTCTTTTCTATTGCAATGACCATAGGAAATCATTGTGATAGATATCATTTCTATTGCTAGGGGATATTTTTTATTATTGGTTCTCAAGTAGTAGGATGCTTCTCTATATATACCAATTTAGCTCTTTGAAAAGGGGTTCAAAGTTTAGAGAATACACAAAAAATTATGAAAACACACATGGCCTTTGTATTGTTTTTTAGATTATTGTTTTAAGATTCATAGAATGTGCCATTATTTTCCATCCTTTCTATTTATTATCTAATTGTAAAAACATTATATTGTTTTGTTATTGTACTGAGTAGTTTATTTGTAGAACCTCTATAATTTCAATATAAGTTTGTTGATTTAGACCATGTCATGAACTCTTCTTTTCAATAAATGTGTATGGAGGTTATTTTATGTTATCTAATGAACTTCTTAGGCTTTTGATTTTTTCTCTCTATTATTTCTAGACATGTAGATTGCTGAACAGGACCTTAAATCCCATCTAAAAGGAAGATTTACCATGCCCACACCTACATCTTGGCACATCACCTTAGGTTAGAACTTTATTTTATATATCTACTTCCTTTTCCCATTCCAAACCACCCAAATTCAAATGTATATGACTTCTTTAAAAACCCAGAGGTGGCTCAGTTTAGCGCAATTGGTCCCCCCATTAATTGATTCTCATAAGGTTGTTCCTTGGCATTTTTTTGCATCAACATGACTCATTCACCCAAGGTGGTGAATGAGTCCCATTAGCCATAATTTTTGGGACTATTTTTAAAAATTCTTAGAAAGGTGTGAAATTGGGTTTAGGACCCAAAAACATAGGTGGTACTCATTCACCCAAGTTGGAAAATGAGTCCCAGATCACTAAATCTAGGCCATTCAACCTAAAACACCTTAATTATGATTTCATATTAATTTGTATCAAGATTATTATTGAAAAGATGCATTAAAGGAAGCTTGTGGATGTAAATAAGGCTGATTAAAGAATAAAGAATCCCAATTATTTATGACAACACTTAAAAACACTCCAAATAAGGTAGGATTAAGGTACATTTTGGTTAGAAAGAGGTTTATTAGGTTTAGTTAACTGATAATCCTTACTAAAGTGTGAAAGTGTGTTACAACACTTCACAACACTCTAGCAAGGTACCATTTATGTTCATTAGTTCACAAGGGCCCTGAACCTAATGTGAATATGTTAGACATATTACAACACTAAATCAAGGAATCATTAGGATCATTTCTACAATGAGGGCCCAAACAAGTATGAAAAATGTTATAGATGACATTTTTTTAAACTACTTTTAGTCCCCACTTTAGTGAGAGGATGAACTTGCTTCAAAATCAAACTAAAGTAGAAAAATATTGCATCAAGAGGGGTCCAAATGCACCAATTCCAGTAAGATAGGATGACAACAATCAAGAGGGGTGATCAAGCCCCCAGGATGAAGATCCCATGGAAAACTAACATAGGCACAAAAGAACACACGTGAAAATGATATAAGGAGAACAAAAAAAGAAAAATCATGCACTATCAAAGACATAAGAAAATGAAACAAAATGAAAAGAAAAGGGGTGGATCATGCTTCAATTTTTTGTACATCATAATGTGGATTAGATCTAGTCTGTTTGTTTGAAAAAAATTCAAGCTCACTTTGAGGCTATAGAACTTTAGGCTATCCCCTAGGTGAGGATCCAAAATGGGTGAGACACATACACGCATGGTCAATATGCACTCACACTCATAGATTATTGACAAAGTGAAAGTCATGCCTCAATCAGGCTTCCTGTCAAACCATACCAAAACTATACCTCCTAATAACTTTAATAAGGAACCATGGAAAAGAGTTTGAGAATCATGAGGCAAGCAAAAATTTGTATTATTGGAGCTCATGAACAATGAATTTTGAGCTTCATGAGGCAAGAAAAACTTTGTACATGCTTGGGACTCATGAACAAACAAGGTGGCTCAATAGGCATACAAGGTGTATTGTGCAAGGTGGCGATATAATTAAAAATGAAAATGAAAAATAATATGGAATGTTCAAAGGAATCTTTCTTAGTTCATGCGAAGTCTTTAACTTAGGGAACATTGTGCCTAATGTCTCCAAGAGAGGACCAATCAAAGAAGATCCACAACATATGGGATGAAATGTGTCACATCAAGCCACTAAGAGGAATATAATATGTTGAGAGAGATGATGATCTTGAAAGACATCACAGCTGATATCTACAAAGAAAAAAATGCATCATATAAAGTAAAAATATTGCACCATGAACCATGAAAAAGAAAAGAATGCAAAAGAATAATGCCAATGTATGCCCCCACTTTAAAGAAATTGTTAAACACCATACTCTAAGAAATTACTTTAAAGTAGCGAATGATAAATACTAACAATAAAAAGGACATGAGAGCTAACTTGGAAATCCCTATGGCAAGTCATATGTTTCCAAGTAGAGATAATTCATGCAACAGAAAGGGGAGGGGTTTCCCCCAAAAATTAAAATCCAAACACATAATGTATATATGGATTTTGCTATAATATTTTTAGAGAGCTCATAATTGTCATCATTCCCCAAATACACATAGAACTAAAAGAATGACACAAAGAGTGAAAATAAAGAGAAAGCCTTTCAGGTCAACATGGAAGAGACATGAATGTATCGACGCCTTGGGTCATCCCTAAAAGGAAAACACAAGATAAATGAAAAAGATAAATAAAAATATTTTGGGTCAACATGGAAGAGACATGAATGTCTCGATGCCTTGCGTCATCCCCAAAAGGAAAGCACAAGAAAAATGAAAAAGATAAAGAAAAATATTTTGGGTCAACATGGAAAGGACATGAATGTCTCAATGCCTTGCATCATCCCCAAAAGGAAAACACAATAAAAATTAAAAAGATAAAGAAAAATCATTTAGTTCAACATGGAGGAGACATGAATGTCTTGACACCTTGCGTCATCCCCAAAAGGAAAACACAAGACAAATGAAAAAGATAAAGAAAAAGATTTTGGAAATATTTATGACATAGAGAAGAATGAAGGTACAAATAGGGAAATGCCACAAAGAGAGAGATACATCAAATAGAACATAACACGGGATCACATTATGCACATACAATCACACAAAAGAAATAATGTAAAAGACTAGTAAGGCACATGCGAGTCAACCTATGAGCAGGTCATCTGAATCTCAGTTGTGCTCATCAAGGTGAAAAAATAGACAAAGGGACAATAGGAAGTACCAAAATAGGGCCATCACCAAGTTCAACACTCTACTTAGGAGAATTTTTGTTTAAGCTGATGGAAGAGGAAAAAAAATTATTCAATTCATTATGCACATCTTCATCAATTTTAGCAGCTTCCTCATTATCATCTAGGTTAACCACAACATGAGGTTGAATGAAAATGTGCAAAGAAGGGTTCAACTCTTGTTGGGGTTGCATTATAGGATATTTTTGTTTCAGTGAGGGAGGAGGATTGTCATGCATTGTTGCATTCAATTTAGTATTTTTATTTTTGTTGTTTATTTCTTCATTTTACCTTTAACCAAGGGCACTATGTCTATGCCTATGCTCTCTAGCACCTCTATTTATTTTAGTCCTCTTTTCAAGTTGCATTTGTGTAGGAGTGGGTTGATTGACACTAGGTTTCTTCTCTTCCCTAAGGGGAGGAATGCAAGGAACCACAGGAAGTTGTTCAATAACTTTCTCTTTGACTTTGCAAACTTGTTTTATTCTAGGCTGCATGTTGGGGTTGTTTTCATTGTCTCCCAGTCTTTTGTAGGAAGTAGGTTGGTTTTGGTCATTTGGAATTTCTTTAGGTTCAATCATTGTTTTGTCAAGGATTGTAGGCTTGATAGTAGGTTGAGGCATGTCTCAGAGGGATAATTCTACTATTTTCTTTGCCTTAAAATTTCAATAGGATTTGAAAAAGAAGTGTTCTCATGGTTTGATAGGTTCTATAGGCTGAAGCCAAAATAAATCTAAGGAAAAGTTTCCATTGGAGGACAAGGGGTTAAAGCCACTATGGTGGATAGTGAAAATTTTATTGTCAAAGGGAAAGTTTAAGCAGTTATGTACGACTGAAGGGACCTCATTCATGGAGTGAAGCCATGTATAGCCTAGCTTCACATGAAGTTGGTCTGATTGTGGGATGATGGAGAATGAGATATCTAGTATTTTTTATCCTATTTGTAAAGGAAGATTGATTGATTCCATCATAGGGCAAGTGAAACCATTACGAATCTTGATCCATGCTTTCAATTTATCATATATATCTTGATAGAGTTAATGTAGAAGAAAGAATTCTCCAGTGATCACATTCTCTCCACATATGGGATATATTAATATCCCATTAGTGGGCTTATCATAGATACAACCAAACATGTAAATAGGACCATCGACTACATATTTAAGTATATCTTGTGAGGAGAAAGCAATCTCAAGAGGCTTTTTAGGTTAGACCTTACGATGTTGAGTTTTGACCAATGCAACCAAACCATCGATGGGATTTTGTTCGTGTTGATCAATATCCATAAGACTTTGTTGAATTGTACCTATGTTCTTATCATCTATATCAACATTCATCACATCATTCTTTGTAGTTTCACTAGCTTTGACAAATGAAATGTTATGCTTTGGCATAGGGTGGGTAAAGATTTGCAATTTTCTATTAGGAGGGGAAACAAAATTATTTCCTTGATCATTAACACCTCCAACTAAAAGGTGACCAAAATAAATGAGGTCTTTCACAATACGTTTAAGATGCAATATTTTGTGTCATGTTTGTTTTGTCAATGATAATGGGAATAAGAATTTGATCTAAAGTTCAGAGGTAGAGGCTTATTAGGATTGGGTGTTTTAATGGAAGGTAAGGTAATAATTTTTTGTTCTAAAAGTTGGGACATTGTGTTATGAAGGGTATCAGGTAAGGGAGTGAATTTTCTTTCAAGTCTTCATAGCTAAAGAGTATCGTGGTCTTAACAACAACTACTTGGTTATTGACATTCTAAGTTGTTTGTTGAGGGGTATTGAATTGAAGGAAACCTTTTTTCTATTTTCTAAAAGGTTGGGAATTATTTTGGTTTGCTTGCTTGCACTCCTTTGTATGGCTAGAAGTGGATTTTGTATCTCAACTAGGGTATGTGCAGGATCATGATGGGCCAAAAAGTGGCGATATGATGGGTATTTGTAAGGTATGTGGCTGATGACCT